>UYYA01004523.1:26722-94623 GCA_900624975.1 Angiostrongylus costaricensis | reverse complement strand
GCTATAAAACGATGCTTTAGAAGGGCAGGTCTAGAGGAATCGGTAGCGATAGTTGAAATACCACCGGCTACTCTACGTCGTCAATTAGTTCGTCACCGCCTGTATGACCGTCTGTGTGAAACAACAAATTGCGTAATTTGCCCTTACGGCAGGGACGGTGACTGCATGAGTTCAGGTACGATATACCTGATCTCTTGTAATAATTGCGGAGATGAATATATTGGCGAAACGGGCAGACCTTTGTGTATCCGTATAAAAGAACACCTAGATGGCAAACGAAAACTAAGACCAAGCACCCCACTAGGCACGCATAGGATACAAAAGCATAGCGGAGACGATTTTGAAGTGAAAGTCAATATCCTTGNACCCCACGAGATAAGTTTACAAGGAGAACGACGCGCCCACGCGAAACACTTGGCCAAAAGAAAGTCCCGTTTATGTTGCCTTTCACAAGCAATGAAGTAAGCATAGCTATAAAACGATGCTTTAGAAGGGCAGGTCTAGAGGAATCGGTAGCGATAGTTGAAATACCACCGGCTACTCTACGTCGTCAATTAGTTCGTCACCGCCTGTATGACCGTCTGTGTGAAACAACAAATTGCGTAATTTGCCCTTACGGCAGGGACGGTGACTGCATGAGTTCAGGTACGATATACCTGATCTCTTGTAATAATTGCGGAGATGAATATATTGGCGAAACGGGCAGACCTTTGTGTATCCGTATAAAAGAACACCTAGATGGCAAACGAAAACTAAGACCAAGCACCCCACTAGGCACGCATAGGATACAAAAGCATAGCGGAGACGATTTTGAAGTGAAAGTCAATATCCTTGCAAGGAGTCTAAAACACCAGCGCGAAAACTCCTTGAGGCTTTTTGGACAAATGCCAAAAACCCTACAATGAATAGCAGGGACGAATGCCCGGAGGTCATACGCGACCTGATCCCGTACGTTCGCATCGATTTTTGATGTGGGATGGTGCAGTCGTCAACCACATGCGACTATAATCAGCTGTTCTAAACTTTCTCATTGGAAGTCACGAAAAAGCGGTGGGTTTTTTGATCAGCTGTTGATCATGTGATTATCATAGTTTTTTCGCCCTTTTGTGTGTTATTGAAGAGTTTGGCCTAGTAGATTGTATATCAGTATACCCTTCCAGGCTATGAAGAAGGCGATACTGCCGAAACGTCAGCTAGCGTTGTATTCTATTGTTTTTCTATGGAAGTAAATGTATGCTGTTTAAAAACCTCGCGATTGCTGAACAAGAAAACGACACATTCATATTCCAATGCCGAGGTTAAGAGAAAGTCGATCCTGGGAACAATCGCAATTTTAAAAGAACAATCGTCACGTAGCAATTCCAACGACCGACTTTTTTTTAACCTCAGCATTGATTGATAATTCGATGTTTTTCCTTCAATAAGCAGACACGAGGTTTTGCAAGTACTTTTGCAAATATCTCAGCATTTCATACGAGTTATATTTCGCAACATACCCTGCCATTATGAAGAAAAAGGCAGTGAATAAAAGAGTTAAGATTGTGATTATAACTAAGCCTCAGCTTAACTGGGTTCAATGCCGATATTGGCTCCCCAGATCAATCCCGTTGACGGGTGATTGCTGATGGCAAAAAGATCGATAGAACTAGCATGAGAGACATGCAAAGCCAAGGACCCGGATGGTGTAGTGGTGAAGTGCGCTGCACCTCGGTAAGGACAACAGCGCGTGTTCGTTCTCCATTACATACGCCTGTGGTCCGGAGTTTTGCAAATATCTCAGCATTTCATACGAGACACGAGGTTGTTGTTATAGGATTTATTAGGATCCTATAAATCCTATAATAACAACCTCGTGGCTGCTTATTGAAGAAAAACATCGAAGAACAATCGTCAGTTTACTAAATTCGAATAAGCAAAGCATAGAAAATCTCCCTTAAACTTTTTGTTCCTACTACCTAACGAACCTCAGAGAAACCTTAGATGCATGAACGGTGGTCGAAGTGGAATATGGATTACTGAAAACATGTAGGTAAACCAAAAATTACTCTGAAATATATGTCTACTTTATGTAAAGCAAAACTTCTAACGCTTACTATCTATCGATTCTTGTAGAAGAAATTTCAAACTGCACAGATGTTATTCAGTATGTACATGGAAAACGAGAAAATCTTAGCAGGCATAAGAAGATAAAGAAACAGACACGGAATAACGATTTCTCTGGAAGTTCACTACTGTCGAACATCACTTCAATTATGCTGTTTGCAAAACTCCGGACCGCAGGTGTATGCGGTGGGGAACGAACGCGCTATTGTCCTTTTCGGGGAGTAGCGCGTCCACCACCACACCATCTGGGTCCTTTGTTTTGCCTGTCTCTCAGCTAGTTCTATCGATCTTTTGCCATCAGCAATCACCCGTCAGCGGGACTGATCTGGGGGTCCAAATCGGCAACGAACCCAGTTAAGCTGAGGCCGCAGTTATAATCACAGTTTTAACTTATTATTTACTGCTTACTTTTTTTAACGGCAGGATATACATTGCGAAATAGCGCGTTCGTTCCCCACCGCAGACACCTGCGGTCTGGAATTTTGCATATATCTCAGCATCATTGAAGTTATATTTCACAATGTATACTCTGCCGTTAAAAAGAGTGGGCAGTAAATAATAAGTTAAAATTGTCGGACATCAATTTTAATGTCGGATAACGTAAAAACACTTGGGTAGAAAGCAATTTCAAGCGCTATTTCAACATCAAGGGCTTACGCATCATAATTGTAATAACACTGAATACGATGGTCACTGTAATCGAAATCTAATTTCACGCTACGACAACGAGCTGTCGTCGCTATTGCCTTTTGCAACCATTTGGTGGTTCCTACCTTTTAATGTGTGACTTTTTAAAAAGATGAAGGACGTGTTGCTCAATTCCTTCGCTAAGGCACCGTACATTCGACTGCATTCGTAGTTCCGTGTATGCGATTGCACGCATCATATTTGGGACCTAATGATGTGTCAACTCGGCACGTTATTTCATTAATATACTGATCATTCATATCGAGGTTAAATGACGCTCAGTTTGAAAAATACCAACTCGGTGTTTTCACCCTCCTATAGAAATTTAGTACTAATTCGTCAACCTTGAATAGTTCGAGGGTTCTGTCCGCTATGGGGCAGGATCGAATCAATAATGTGTGGGTTGTGTGGGTTCTCGGGTGTAACCACTGCGCCAAATGTACTTTTCTCCGACGACGTTAATGAGAGCTATTCACTAAAATAGCTTCAACGAAAAAGGTGTGAACGATAATACTGGCAAGGAAAGCATGGCATTCAGCAGCAGCTGTCCTGATACGTTTTTCTTCAATAAGCAGACACGAGGTTGTGTCTGCTTATTGAAGAAAAACATCGAATTATCAATCAATGCCGAGGTTAACAGAAAGTCGGTCTTGGGAATTGTCCTAATACAGTTAAGAAAATAGTTTCTTGCCAAAAGAAAAATAAAGTGTTCTCAGCGCCCACAAGATTTCTTCACCAATCCAGCTAACGAACAAATGCTTCATTTACGAGAAAACTACTTAAGTGCTAAGCAAGTGCAAAGTGAAATAAAGAAAAATTCTGGTCATATTCCAATGTGTGATTCATCTACAATGTCTATTTTTGACGGAGGCAAAAGTCAAAAACGATTTTAGAAAAGCAGCTCATTGTGATTGCTTGATAGTAAGAACAATGTCCACAGTTCTAGTACAGTTACTCACTGAAGTAAGAAGTTATTAACGAACCTACGACTTCAGTTAACGCCATTTGAGATCGCAGAAAATTAAAGCATTCGACGTTAATAATTTCCATAGGGATGCACCATATGTTCGACTACATCAAGCTTCGGACAAATGACGGAATGCATAATTAGCTTATACAACCACGTCAATAGCCCCACTGATATACCGACTTCGCGCATTCCGTCCTCACAGAGAAGTCAAGTACCAGTTTTTCAACCCGAAGGAATGTGGCTTGATTAGACAAGGGCGTGGGATCGAACGAGCGTCGTGTGTATTACAGGACAGCTCCAAACGGGTGCGCTAAATGAGCCCTAAAGGAGGTAAATGTGAAGAAATACGCAAAAATATAGGTTTCGTAAGATAAGAGGAAGAAAATTTTTACTGTATGAAACTACCACTCGGTTACTGACAAAATGAAAAGTCACTCTGAGAAAATCGATAGCGGATGACATTTATTTGAAATCGAATGTAGAGAAAAAAATCATAGTGAGCATAGTAACCTACATAGGTGCACTGTACATAATCGATTTCTTCTAAAGGGTTTTATGCTCTCGAAAACTCGAATTCCTTAAGCACCCTCAGTCGCATAGCCACTGCCTAGGTATGCGATTGTGACGAAGGGAAAATAACGTTATTTGATTAGTTTTCCGCCACAGAGCAATCTCGAAGTTATTTAGCACCCTCTACTTCTTGTAGAAATTGAACAATGTCTATAAAAACTTATAAATTAACCAAAATTCACACTCAGATCACTCGATAACCGCAAAACTTAAGTCGTCGACTTCATCATTATAAGAACGGTCGGGTGATACGGGATGGTGAAAAGTGTGCATTTAACAGAGGACAGTCCAATATACGCTTCTGTATAGAAGTAGTTCTCATAAATAACCAAGATGACCACTAATGGTAAGATATTATAGTGCGGTTCTGTAAAAAGTAAGAAGTGGTGTTACTATGATAGTTTGATTGAACTATCCTTAACTAAGTTCGGTCGTAGAACTGCGTACATCCGAAGGCAGATAGCTTGTTGAGCTCTCCAGCCTTCTCGGAATGGAAGAGAGAGTGCAACCACTTGTTGTATATATCATCGAGTCGCCTCTCATGTACTTTCTAGGCACTTGATTGTCGCATTTGGCTGGATCGACATTCAGGATGCAATCCGCCCACTCCGTATAGGCATAATCGCAAACGTATTTGTGAATACGGTTACATATGTAAGTAAGACCTATCAATCCACATGATTTCACAGACCAAGTACTTGGCTGCTCGCTGGCTTGCATTCGTCTTCACTTCGGCCACCAAGAGATAAACTACACAAATTCGCGTCTAGCCAGCTGGGGACAAATCTGTCAGACAAGGCTCAGCTTCACATAAAACCAGCCTTAATCAGTTATCAGTTCTCAGAGTCGACAAGACGATTTCAAACACTCAATGCGGTTGATGATAATCGTGCAGTGCTCAGATTGTATCAATATCAGGTGGCCGAATTAATACAGAACACGAACGTGTAGAAAAAACTTTGGATTTATGAGAACAAGTAAGAGAACAACAATACAAAGTTCTTTCTTTGTGAACATATGAAAAGTTAAATTGAACACATATGCAACCGATCAGTACTGGAGTGTGATATCTAACCGAAAACACTAGAACCATGTGTGCATATGCTTCGGGCGGGTAAAAATTGAACCTCCTTTTTTCTCACCACGTACGTCGCCGACACATCGCACACACCACCCCGAATCGATTCCGGCTTCAGCCGTCGTGTTGCTGTCATAGTGAGCCTGACGACGCAACAATTCTTAAACGAATCGTGAGAAAAACAAAACCGGATGTTTAGTTGCTTAACGCCATTTCATAATTGTACTTAGAGCATCAGGTTACCATTGTTCATAATAAGAATAAAGCTCTTGGCGCTCAACAATCCCTAAGGGATGAGCCACTCGACTTTACGAAGCATCGTTAGAGGTAACCGAATGCGTCTGGCCTTTACAATGAATCACGATGGCCTATCAATGTATCGAGCCAGTGCTGTTATCCTCCCAGACAACTCTGGTACCAATTTTCCAACCTCGGAGGAATAGAAAGCTTGATGAGCCTGAGATACGGGATCGATCCTATGTGCATTGCTCGGTGCCTCTAAACACTGTGCTAAACGGACTCATATTAAGAATAGTCGGGAACAAACCAGCAGTACAACAAGCTTTTCACGAATTACATTCGGAGCAGCTCAGCTAGTCGTAGTGAAAGAGAAATGAGAACGTTCGCTTTGACAGCTCTCTACCATGTCAGGAAAATTGCAATGAAACTAAATTCTAATAAAATTTTCTATTGGTAATGTCATGAAGACGGAACGTCACTAAATAGAATTATTTCCGTCCACATATCACAATGAAAATATATCGGCCGCACTTAACTCACTCATGTTCATTGATTCATCATCGTTATCACAACGACTTAGAAACACTTCATACTGTTAAGCTGAAAGCAAATCCTACGTTGAAGATATTGACAACAGAATAGACCCACAATCAAGTCAGTTTTCAAGTTAAAATTGGTTGGAAGATCAAAAAAGGTGTCACTTATTTAGAAAACCTTTTTCAAGGAAGAAAGCAGTAAGATATGCTTGCATACAGCTGAGAGTGGCAATCATTTGCTGCCAAGCAGTTATATGTTTATCATAGTGTTGATCAGCTACAAAAGCAAGCGGTAATGATGATCACTATGCAGAAAAATCCGGAATGACTCCGATCCCACAGTCGATGCTTGAGCGATTCGTTCTGCTTATCGTCACTTAATAATTTTCAAACAAGAAAAAAGTCGAAGTAGTAGAATAACGAGAATCACAGAACGATCACTACCTTAATGAATTGAAGGAAATCTGAGATTCTCAAAAATCTCACTTAAATATAATTCGAAGAATTCTAGATCGATTCGAGGATTTCGTTGCATGGGTAAAACTTAATGAACGTTGCCGCTGAATGAAACTCACACAGAAGTGAAGAGCACGCATCTTAATTGTTGTTTTGGATGAAAAAGTCACACTAATGGACAACAGTCGACTGGGCGGCCAGTCATTTACATCTCCCTAGTGAAAAATAACTACTTTATTTACTAGATGGTTCAAATCAAGCAGTTCTATTCGCTCGTCGACGCAAAAAAAGCACACGCCACATGAAAATGCAGCAATCACTCGCTGGCAGGCGAAACAACGTCAGAGCCACCGTATTCAGCTTCACGGCGGTGATTACAACATTATTACCCAATCAAAAGTGCAACAGCCAATTATTATGTCTTTTACTATACGTGTATGAACTGGAATAAGGCAACACGTTCCTTTCTTGAAATGCATCTTATTTAAGGAGCCCTCCCTCAAGCAGCACTTTTGGTGCTATCTGAACAGGAAAGCACCACCCATGTCACTTCAAAGTCATACAAATATTTTTCACCAAAATAAGGATAACACAATAATTCAATCACAAATCAAGGGCGTATGTCTTCGGTGATTTCCATATTATTGGTAGCTCAACCTTCTCAAATATGACGGCCATAGAGAATTTTGTCAACCGTAGGCCGGCGCCCACCAGTGACAGGAACGGAAAGCGGCTGCAATGAACAAACCTGCTCGAACGAGGTCGGCTTGGCTCAGCGGCGATTGTCGGAAGACCGGTGGCACTCGTGACGGTGGAAAATGTGATGTTCGATACACGTGGTTTAGAAGTCTGAAAGAAGAAGAGAATTATTTCGTCAAATCACCAACTATTTCACCTGTAATCCCGCTAATAATCAAATGTGCATAATTCCCATCTTGGCCACGGTGCCACACCAGAGCCACCCGACTAGTTCCATTCGTTGGATGACACAGAATTTATTATATTTCTAGTATGAAGTCATTTATTCACGTTGCTCTTCGTGATAAATTATATTTAGGCAGCTTGCTGAGCTGCAAGTGCCGTAGATTTTCTCACAATTTTCGAGCTTCTAGGCTTTAATGAAACTGCTGGAAAGGAACACCAACTGTACCTCGAAGGACGACACTAGAAACACGCTCCAGGTAAACAGTTGGGGAGCGTCATAGCGTAGTAAGCAATTTGTATCTTTGTTTCAGTTTAAGCCGCTTCAATTATTTCTCCCACTTCCGCATTCCATAGCAAGAAGAGATTGATAG
The DNA here is from genome assembly GCA_900624975.1 of Angiostrongylus costaricensis. Taxonomy (NCBI): domain Eukaryota; kingdom Metazoa; phylum Nematoda; class Chromadorea; order Rhabditida; family Metastrongylidae; genus Angiostrongylus; species Angiostrongylus costaricensis. The sequence continues at coordinate 86,688 of UYYA01004523.1, read as the reverse complement.
AGACTAGCAAACAGAATTCCTCTTTTGAATGTTATGGTTTTACTAACAACTTCATTAGTCAAACTCAACAATTTTGACGGCCACTGGAGAAATGTGACCAAAATCGGCAAGAGCAGACCTTAGAATTATATGCTCTCCGATAATGACTTTGACAAGTGATATGAAAAACACCTAATTATGCTCGGTGGCCCAAATTTATAAAGAACGATAGATTCGAAGCTACTGTTTAGCTTATCTTCACCTAGTAATCTCGAAGCAAGTCTGCAAAAGCATAAAAGGTTTAATTAAGCTCTCTGTTACCCTTTTTAATATTTACTTTCACTATTGGCATGTTACGATGAGAAACATCGAGTGGAAATTGAACTGCGTCAACAATATGCTGACTTTGGGAGGGTTTTGTCAGCATGGCAACAGTTACGAATGCAATCCAGGCAAATCAGCACCATTCGACACTCTTCAGAAACGTTTGTATCTTTGGCTGAACTCTCAGGCTTATAGCCGCGACATATTTTGACGCAGTAATGCTTCCACATAAAAAAGACCTTAGGAGTCCAGCACATTCTTTCATTTAAAAATTGCACTTAAAACTATTAACTTCTTGCATATATATTTATATATACATATACATCGCGTTCAATAACATTATTAGTAATAGAATGTAATAAAGCCACGAATTTGTTGAAGAAAAACACTAAAAAAGTAAAAATTATAATTATGAGCAGAGGCAACATCCACAAAGTAGCTAATAGCTATACACTTAATTCCCACTCAAATCCACATAAACTTTCTCTAGAAGCTATTCAAACGCTAACTGAAAAATCCTTATGTTAACGAAGCTTACTGTATGTCGTCTCACCTGATGTGCTGCTCTCTATGTTTACTCTTTTAACCATTTCTCTCAGACTGTACTAACTGAGAATATTTTTGGAATGTCTCTTTGAGCATCAACCCTAGTTTCTGTACCAACCCTCCGCCTATTACGGAAGGTATATAAGCAGCAACATCGCTAATCATCCCACAATTGGCTAGAGTAGTACTGTTACAGTCTCCATCTTCTTCTCTTCTCAGTTCACTTTGCAGAATTCGAGAACTGAGCCATTAATATAAACAACCTCAATCTCGGTTGCACGTTATCGTTTCTCCGCTTTAATCACTGATCTGTCAGCTATACTTTATTCCTGGCCATAGTTGTACTTCATAGTACTTTTCCAGTCCTTTACGTAAGAGACTCTCACTACCAACTGTTTGGTCTCATCTAGTTCTGCACAGCTTTTTGTTCCTCAATCTTCTTGGTTGAGTTGTGTTCCATATGAGACTTCATTCTTATAATACATCAACGGTCTATTGCAGAAGCTACTCTCCTATCTTTTGTGTTAACTTCCTGCCCATTGGTTTACCTTTGCTCGGTGAATCCATTGTCAGATTGGCGATTATAGTAACTACATTTCTTGATATCATCATGCCGTTATTACTGTATTATTATTGTTGTAAATAGCTAAGTTACTTAAGTGTGAGATTTGCTCTGTGGGGGCAAAAGCCTCGCATGGCAAATTCATACGAAGCTCAGCATTCTACCACGAACTGATGATTACTCGGTACTGACAACTGGGTCGAACTAGTAAACCACAGAGATACAGTATATTTCTGTTGCATTAGTCGTCGCTATAAGGAGAGCAAATAACAAAGGAAATCAATCCCGAACTGGAAGTAATTTCCTGCAAAGGGAAGAGAACAATAATGAACGAAAAAAGGCGAAAATTAGGCACAAGTCAGTTCAGTACTGCAGTTCAGTCAGTAGTAAATAACTGCACCCGTCCTTGGCGATAAGCTCGTGACAAATAAAACCGTAATGACAGAGATAAAACAGGAAATATATCTTGAAAGGATTAACGAGGACAATACAGTTATGTGAGCAATAGCGACGCTATCTTCATCCTTCCAGTTCTACTTTAATTTGTTCTTCGACTGATTGCTTAAAAAACTACATATTTGATCAACAACATTAAATGCACTCACTCGTTTTTAAAGACGTACTTGAACGTCGTAACTAACAAAATATCGCACGGACGACTCGTTTCCCAAAAAACTAGGCCAGAATATTTTCGAGTTTAGTTTTCCTGCTGAGAGATCCTAAGAAATTTTTGGAACCGTTGAAGACAAAATAAGAGACCTGATAACGATAACTGCTCACATAGTTAACCTCCTAAAACGGTTACCACAGATTTTGTATAACAAAGTTTCGGCTCTTCAGGAACGAAAGAAATAACTTTATAATTAGAATTTCCATTTTTTGGACACCACGATTACATTTTTATAACTTTCACACTCGCCCTGCTGAAGGCCTATATCACATAACACATCAAGCTTAAATCTGGTTTCATTTTCCCTGAGGATAAACCCCAATATATTCTCTTAGTTCGGGGAAGATAACACGAAGATGCTACAATTTAGATCTAAAGAAGTACTAGCACTAATTACACACGTAAAAGCTGTGAAATCTTAATCAAACAACGACATTGAAATTAAACACAAGAGAAACAAATTTATTTTCGTAGACAGATTTTCCACAATGACGTTTATTATCTCACGACTTCTAAAATGTGAGAGATCTGTAGTAGATGTTGTGTTATTAATGCTTCTCTATTTCGCTGTGCTTTGATTTTTTTCTGGTTACACCGAAATCGGAAATCAGTATTTCGATTCAGTGATTCAATTCTACGCAGCTATCCCTAGTCGTTAAGGCGCGTGTGGCGCAATAGTCGCAGGCGCCCCTCAACAGACACATAGGGTCGATCCATGCGCCCGCGGCTCACCAAACCTTCCATTCTTCCGGTGTCGACAAATTGGTACTAAACTTGTCTGGGAGGATAGCAGCACTGGCTCAATACAACGGTAGGCCACCGCCAGTCATTGCAAGGACCATATATGCATTCAATCAGCTCCAAACGATGCGAATGAATCCGAATGCATGGCGCATCACTCAGGGATTGATCAACGTCGAGAGCTTTATCGTTCCACACATTTTATCGCGAGTCACTTATATGTAAAAAATTAAATACTTAAGCCGGATGAATCTACTTAAGAAGACAACAAAAAACAAAGCAAATGACGTAGTGCACTATTGATATGTCAGGTAGAAGACAAAATTGAATACCACGGTAATCTTCTTCTCATAGCAGAAGATCATGAGTACCTCTACGAATTGATAGGTACGCTAACTTGATTGAAATGCTACCAAAATGCTTTCCTTCGTCGGTGGCGGAAGTGGGCACCGGGTGTGAGCCGTTCGGCTGCAGCGAATTCGACGTATCGAGATTGAACGTTCGCAAAGTGGTTTGCCGTGAATGATAACTGACATACGTGACGAATAAATATGTGCCAAAGCTGTTTCCAAAAAAGTCACTGGCATAAGACAAAAATAGTGAGGATAATACCGTAAAGGTTAACTTGTATGGCGGTCGACAGAACACCGTCCTGTTGTGATTCGTTTCGTATTCTCATTAAGTAGTAAATGAAACGTCCTCTGCAAATGTGTTCCTAAGAGAGAATGTGACGATTCAACTAAAAACGAACGCAATCCTAAAAGAATTTCTGCTCAGAAGAATGGAAATTGCAAGGGAAATTGCTTTAAGATTAAATAGAACGTGAAAAAAACAAAGAAAGCAAAGAAAACAAAACAGTTCTAACTGGTAACTTCAAATGAACGTAAAACTTGTGGTCAAAACACTAAACTCGGGATTTATCGGAGAATAAGGTGTTCACCACAAACACATTGTTGGTTACGTTTCATTTCAGATGTTTAAGAGCGCCAAGGACATAAAAAGTTGAATGAAGCTAGTTTTTTCTCCAGCGGAAAAAATTCTGTTACGAACTTTTGTATTTAATTCACTTATGCATTGATCATATTATCGTGTCGTTTAGAGACCTGAACCACTCAGAACTTTCGTTTAATCAAGTCTTATTGGTGGAGAATACTACGACAATTTTAGATCTGACAATATATCAAGGGATGAAAAGCTAAACGCTCGGTGTGAACACATTCCTCGAGCACCACGCACTGCACTATAATCGTAATACCAAAAAAGCTACTAGATGCGCATTCAACCTACACGACGATTTGTGGGCCACCGCTGTTTCAAGTCGGTGTTTCTCATTTTAGCCGAACAATCCTAAATAGCAATTTGACAACTCCGAGGAGTTGGAGGGAGGGATTGGTGTCTCGGTGGAGTCGGACCAACGATAGTATGTATAATATAAGGCAACTTTAGCTACTGTACAACAGGCTTCCTGTATGAACAGATTAAAAATGAATGCATCCATTAAGAATTAACGCCTGCTAGACATTAGCTTTCGTAATCAGCGTTTAAAAAGAGACTCAAAGTCAGCACTAGGAAGACAAGCATTCGCCAGGAACGACGTTGTGAATGATAACATGATTTTTGATGATTATATAACTTTTATGAGACTTTTTAATAAAAAATTTAGTTAAAAAAGCTTTAGAAAGATCGTTAATAGGAGAAAACGGGATAAAATGAATATAAACCCGCTAAAGCGCAAAAATCCTTAGAGATGGCGTCAGGAGAACGAACAGAAGGCGGGAAGAAATTATGCTGAGCATCGTAAACAATTACAAAGGCGACAATTGAAAAACGTAGATGTTTGATCGTGATAAAGATAGAAAATTAGCAAAAAAAATTTGCAAGAATATGGGAAAGGGAGAAACGAAGGATTAGAAAGAACACAATTAATGCGCGGAGTTTTCAATTTCGGAAAAACCTCAAGAACAGAAAAAAAGTAGTGAGCCAAATGAAAGCGAGCCACGCGAGCAAATGATGGGCACTAGTCGCTTAAGCCATAGTAGCGATAATACTATTAAAATTCACAAAAATAGCAAAATATGAAAAAAGATACGAAAAAAAAATTGACGGCGACTTGTAAAAGGAATGACTTGCAGAGGAATAACCTTCTTGGTAATAGTCAACTAATTCTTAAAAGTGGTGGTGTTACTTGATACTTGATACTTGAATGGCCCGTTCTCACTGGTTGTGCGGGCCTCAACATAATCTCCATTTTTCGGAGATTTGTTGGTTAAGCCATTACGGTTCCTTGGAGTCCCGAGGTCCGCCTGGCCAAAGTTTGCTCCAGGTCGTCACCACCACGGGCAGTCGCAGCCCTTGTGGATTAGAGGGAGATTTACCACCATGCGACTTTAATACCAAGACGGAGGTGGATCCTCGCATTGGTTTACTCTTAGCTAGGCTTCCTGATTGACACGCCGGACTCCTTCTCAGCTTGGGAGACCCTGCCGGGAAGACGAATCCTCCGCTGTACAACGCAGTCCGACTCCTAGGAACTTCCCAGCCACGATGAGGCGGTAAACCGTTATGAGGGTGAGCCTCAGCAGCCTCTATGAGAATAAATAAGGGAAGTACTTCAACCCACGTAAGGTCTTTATAAACTAGTAACCTGGAAAATTGCAATACATTATGTAACTATAATTAATCTCCTTTAACACAACTGCAGCTGTGGTAAATCATCCACAAAGGATAGAGGATAAAGCGTTCAGCGCTGTTAAACCCCGCAGAGATACATTTCAGGCATTTGACTCGATTAGTAGAGGTTACTGAATACACGCTTGGTCTATACAATGAATCGCAGTGGCCTACCTATGTAGCAAGTCAGTTCCTCCGTTCTTCTAGAGAGAAGTGGTACCAATTTGCATAATCCGGAGGGATGGAAGGTGTTTTAAGGCCTGGGCGCAGGATCGAACCAACGACCAAGCGACCACATATGTATTGTTAAGCACTTATAATCGCGCTCTGCTCTCCCCAATTATATCCCATGGCTACAGATAATACTTGTAAAATAACATTTCAGTTTTAAACCTGTTTAAAGTTTAAAGTTGTAAGAATTGGAAAAGACATTTAAATCACGGCTTCGTAAGCGTGGCAACTGTAAACACCAACGAGACATTGTGCAACATCATTACGTCCTGCTGGACGATTTCTTGATTTTAACCTTTTTATTTACTGTTATTCTTTTTAACGGCAAAGTATTTTGCGAAATATAACTACTACAATGCTGAGATATTTAAAAAACTCCAGACCGCCGGTGTTTGCGGTGGTGAATGAACGCGCCGTTGTCCTTTCCGAGGAGTGACGCGTTCACCACCACACCATCCGGATCCTTCGTTTCGCCATTCAATTCCGCCTGTCTCTCAGCTGGTTCTATCGATCTTTTACCATCAGAAATCACCCGTCAACTAAATTGAACGGTAAAACGAAGGATCCGGATGGTGTGGTGGTGAACGCGTCACTCCCCAGAAAGGACAACGGCACGTTCATTCACCACCGCAAACACCGGCGGTCCGGAGTTTTGCAAGTATCTCAGCATTATAGTAGTTAGATTTCCCGGTTGTTCAATTCTTTTCGCACCCAATATAAAAATTTTTGACGCAAGGAAAGTTTGAAAAAGTTTCGTGCCGTTTAGTGGGCACGCAAAAACCAGAACTTCGTTAATTCATAGTAACAAAACAACAAAGGTGTGCGTGAAGCGCAGTGGTTACAGGCGCCATAGATTTCACATAGGCGACAATCGCACCCCTAGGCTTAGCAAGCCTTCCGTCCCTCCAGAGTCAGCTTGATGCACTCGAATGCAAGCTGCAACCCTCAGGAAATCATTAATGCCAAAAGCCTTATTATTTTAAGCTTTATAATAAAAAGAACAAGAATAAGAAGACTTATTGAAAACGATTTACGGAGTCTATTCATCCTTGTTTCGAGTGAAAAAGGAAGACCACGGACTGAGAAATGATGACTTCAATGATGCTGAGATATTTGCAAAACTCAGGACTGCAGGTGTACGCGGTGAGGAACGAACGCGCTATTGTTTTTTCCGGGGAGTAACGCGTTCACCACCACACCATGCGGGTCCTTCGTTTCCCCTGTCTCTCAGCTAGTATCAATCCCGCTTAACGGGTGAATGCTGTGGCGAAGTTCGATGGAACTAGCTGAGAGATAGGCGAAACGAAGGGTGTGGTGGTGAACGCGTTACTCCCCGGAAAAGACAATAGTGCGTTCGTTGCCCACCGCATGCACCTGCAGTCCGAAGTTTTGCAAATATCTCAGCGTCATTGAAGTTATATTTCGCAATATACCCTGTTATTAAAAAAGAGTAGGCAGTATTCCAAAAATTCCATTGGTGAAAACAGTTGCGTTACACACATACGACAGTAGTAAAACAATTTTGAAATCGACTGTTATTTAACCTCTGTAGTAAAATAATCAATGCGTGGGCGCTTAGCACAGTGGTAATGGTGACCGTCGTCACGAGCGTGGTGCTAGTTCGATTCCGCTCAGGGCCAACCAAGCTTCTCATCCCTCTGGGGTCGGAAAATTGGTACCGGACTTGTCTGGGAAAAAAATCGCTCTTTGCAGGAACGCTACATTTCGGCTATCTCAAGACTCCAGAGAGAACTGGTCGACCAGCATTCTACGACATTCAAGATAAATGAAAATCCCAAGCAGCAACCGAAGCCACACGTAAAAAGTTGGATGATCTTTGTGGACAATGGATGCGAAAAAAACGAATCGGATGTAAGAAGTGCTGGAATCCGAACAGTAAATGTAAAGACGGCGGATCGTATTTAAAAAAACGAAATAATCAACATTTTTAAATTGTGCTTCCACGAGGTGGATCACAGACTCGGATCACCGGCTCTGATAAAGATGAAAAGGTCGGAACGTTAGCCGAAATAAATACATTTACCGACCTCGTGCAAGCTCAACGATTTAAAAGCCTACGACAGTCATCGAGATAAAGAGAGAATTTTTAAAAACATTCTTAACCATTGTAGTTTTTCGACCAGTGCCGATAATTCTTTGTTAACTAGAAGAAACTTAAGGACTTGACAAGTTTACAGAATACGCTTTCGTTTTTTTTCTAAAACTGCGAATAATTTTTCCATAATGTCGTCTTACAAAGTAGAAACACCGTCACCTGTCCGACGAAATTCCTAGTTTTTAATCATTTCAGCATTGGAAACATCGCCTCAATAAAAGAAGCCGTATTGATGTTATTGTTTTTTGAGACGTTTTATAGGCTCCAAAAAATCTGTACTTTATCGTGGTAGAAATGGGACATATAACTTGTCGGTAAAAATCTGTAGACCTTAAGAAGGTTCCTATTTAAGGCTTGTTCTAAGCGGAAGTATGCTTGCTCATCCTCGATGTCGACTATCCTCGTGTGAGCATGCGTTAAAATCATTGAGTCGCCAACCATATGCAACTCTGATCAGCAGCTCTTCCTCGGTGGAAGGCACGTAAAAGCGGCTCTGAAGAAGGCGATACTGCCGAAACGTCAGCTACTGTTGTGTTGTATGTGTGTTATTGTGTGGAAGTAAACGCATGCTGTTTAACAAGCTCGCGATTGCTGAGAGAGAAAACGACGAATTTATAACCTAATGCCGAGGTTAATAGAAAGTCGATCCCGGGAACTCAGTGCATACTATCACGAATGTACAATGTAACATGGCTAAATTAAAGATGTTTTTGCAGCGAGTACCTAATCGTCGTCTATGAAAGCTTAACATTAATGTGTTAGGTTTTCAAAGACTATTGCCAAAGACACAACATATAGCGTGATAGGATAAGAATAGGGATAGAATAGCGTACAGCTAATTTTCTAATAAAACGTAGCTTAAAGCTTTCGGCGTTGATAAATTCCTAGGAGGCGCACCGTGCATTAGACTTCATTAGGCACATTAGCGGTAAACGAAAGAGTGTATATCTGACCTCTATAACGACGTTTGGTTGTCTACTGATACATTTTTATTTTTATCCTCCCAGACAAGTTTGTTACAAAATTGCCATCTTTGGAGAATTGGATGGGCTTGGTTGTCCTAAGGAAGAGGGAATGAACCTCTGATCGACCCAATATGTATAACAGGGCACTTACAACTGCGCTACACCAGACCCTTCTAATAGAATAAGAATGAAAAAACAAACTATATAAAATAGAACAAACTCCGACGCTATATACTTGGTACCGTTCTTCCAACAGAAGAATTTCCTAACGCCAATGTAATCACAGAGATTTTTCACATAGTCTTCATGTTACTCATATGGTATGAAGAAATTTTCCTCAAATTAATCTCGAAAGTGCCACATCCAAGCGGACTAGTTCCACAAAGGATAAAAATGTATACAAAAAACGGCAAATAATCGAAGAAGGATCTGTTCGTTGGTAAGAGAAAACACAAAAAAAGCTTAAAGGCACCTGTTTTGCTTGCAAACATACAACGGCCAGAAGCCGAGTACAATTCTCCTCAAAAAGGAAAAAAAACATGCCTAAAACGAATATTTGAAGAAATTTACCTGCGGTGATTCAGCTTCGAGGCATGTTTGAATGCATTTGTTTGCTTTACTGTCAAAGTCAAGAACTTTAGCGAACTTCTTCTGAACAAGCGCCGAATAGATGAGCGTCTCGGAATGTCGTGACGAATGTGGACGAGCTACACTGGTGTCAGAATGCGTTCTTAGCATTATCGCATCTGTAGAAACGCCACCTCATTTCTTCTTCATCGGACACTGCTCATTCGATATGGCACAACACTTCGACACATTTAAACGAACGACCTGTAGGAAACGGAACAACGAAGAACGATTCATATTTTGTACAAAATGCGAGGATACTGATCAATAAGCTAACCACTACGATGATGAGACATTTGCAAAACTTAAACCACAACCCAGATTCAAACCCGTGATTACCCTTTGCAAGGGCTAACGTGTTACCCATTCCACCATTAAGGCCTTTGGTTTGCATTTCTCTCATGCCACTTTTCTACCTAAATGCGCCATCAGCAATCACTGGTCAATAAGTTAGTGTTTTTTCGAGTTGATCGTCACTTAACCTCGGTATTAACGATCAATACCTGCCTGGATTATTAAGCTAACACGAGGCTGGTAAACAGTTTTATTCGGCTAACGTTTCAACATCTCCATCTTTCTTAAGAAGCTTGTGTTTCATTCTTAAGGATTGTCTTAACAAATCTTCTTCTCCTTTTTCTTCTCCTTAATAACCTCGTGACTAGTCAGGAAAAAATTCATCAATGCCCAGGTTAATAGAAATTCCTCGGAGTCCTGAGAATTACTAAATGAAAGGATATTTTTAAATTATGCTCGAGCTAGTACTGAGAAACAAAAGCTCCAAAGACGATTCACTCGGTCACATCTGGGATGCGTAGCTTGCCATTTCGAGATTTCTTATAATTCTCATATTATTTGTCTTCAACCCTTCTTTTGAAACATTTCTAAAGTGAATAGAGAAGAGAAAGTCGGAAAACGAAAGAAGAAAAGCGATTCGAAATCTAGGAAAGCTCATCGTTACGTATTTCCTTTCATAAGAGACAAACTCAAATGATCTTTAGACCATCTAAGTGGATTTCGTTAGGAATAGAAGAAAAAGACGAAATCATAAAGCGAGAGATTTCCATGACCACTTTACGGTAATTTCGCCTTCTTCAGAACCATGCTGTTACGAGTGGAAGAAAAAAAGACCTCATCACATCACTCTTTTGTTCTATGGCACGTTTTTGCCTCGTAAATACGAAAAATGAAAAAATTGAAAAAGGAGTGGAGATAGCGCAGTGGTTGATGATGCCATGGAAAGCAAGGGCTCTAGTTCGATCCTTGCCCCAACGCTCTCTTCCAATCCACGTAGAAACGCCTTAGTCAGGCTATCTCTAAGATTTCAAGGAGAACTGACTCGATCCGCATTCTACGACATTCGTAAAGAAGACAAAATCCTCAAACAGCAGTTGAAACAGCATGCGAAGTGTTAAGAGACCTTTGTGGACGATGAATACGAGAAAAATGAATCGAAAGCAATAAGTGTTGGGATCCGCGCAGGAGATGAGATGACGGGTCATGTAAAATAGAAAATAACAATATAGACAATATGAAAAAAATATATGCATACACCAGGCGATATGAAGTAATCAAACATCGCTTGCTTCAGATATGCTATCAAGCTTGATAACAAACTGATAACCAATAGATGCATAAGAACTGAGAACCATTAGATCAAACAGTAGAATACACAGAAGCGGAATGGTACTAGAGCCCTTCAGCGAGCGTCTTTATAGAAAAAATTCTTCTATCCTATTTCGCAATGCGTATTCTGTAAAAGTGCAAGCGCTTAATCAAGTAAGCTACTGGGAGACGGAATCATAATCTAGTTTCGTTTAAACCAAGAAATTCATGTCAGCGAAGGCTTTTGTAGTTTTCAGAATGTGCATAAGACGAACACGCTAAATAGAGAATACCCGCGAAATTCAAGTAAAAACACGGTATACTTTTATATGCTATGGAAACGGCAATAAAATTTCAAACTAGTTATAGTATCAATAAAAATGCTTCCGAGACAATTGACTTATTTCGTTTTGCGCTATCAGTCACCTTGATCCTTTCGTTTTTTCAAAAAATCCATTTTTTCAGAATATACTTCTTGTTTCCGTGGCGCAGTGTTTAATGCGCGAGCCCCCGAAAGGGAAATCGTGGTTCGACTTGGCCCGATGTCCACGTTTTGTGAATATCTCAGCATCGTTATAGTTATACTTCTTGTGTTAAATCTCATTCAAAGCATTACACTAAGTCGTACGATTTTCAAGTTTCGATGGTCAAGAGAACGATCGCATTCCGAAATCTGATCCGTCTCTATCGCCGCTTTATCACTACCATCATATTGTAACTATGGACGTAGTGGCTGTTTAATAGTACGGAAAGAAACACTACTACTGCCCTAATAATCACATTCACAAAATCTATTTTTGGTGTTGCTGAAGTGAGCTTTTGTTAGCGCTATGAGACTTATTTTACTAAAATGTTCCAATTCCGTAGTTTAAACGGAGAGAAGGAGAGCGCTGGAAGGATGGCATCACAATTTCTATTGTGAAATTCAAAAAAAGACACACAGAGAAAGACAGAAAGAGCGGAAGAGAATGAAAAAGGGATAGAGGAGAAAGTAGGGAGAAGAAGGAAAAAAAGAAAGCGAAGAGGATGATGAAAAAGAAAAAGAACTCTCAATTTTTCAACGAGCCACAATTCAACAGATGATAAATTGAGCAGCCACCAATTAGTGTGGAAATAAATCAGATTCTAAGAAGACTTGCTCGATGAGTGCTTAACGAAGTCTATTTGATCACCTGAGTTCGAGAAAAATATCAGTCGCTGATAAATGGTTCTTGAATCTAGTTGGAGCGACCAATTACATTACACAAGCCACCATGAGGTTTTTAGACGGAAGTGGAAAGAAAGATGATCGATTAAATGAAATTTTCGCCAGGTAATACAACCGAAACACTTATCAAATAAAAACTTCCGAACAAAAATAGCCTTGTTAACAGAAATGATGTTATAGATGGTACTGAAAAGCAACAGACTCTCACAAATGAACCCGTAACGTTGACCAGCAAAGAGATGAAAAACACATCTCACACTGACTCGATGTAAAGTCAAAGAAAGTAGTGGACCGCCCCATGAGCAGCTAAGAGAGCCTCAAGAACTACATACAGTTGTTTTTCGTTTAGACTTAGGTGAACAAGTGGTAGTCTAGTACGACTGCTATAAAAACATGTTTTTCAAGTGGGAATAAGACTGGATGATCGGGAAAAAATTAAAATATAAAGTAAGATGTTACGTTAGTGAGATGTTAGTGAGTGTTATTTTTTCGGTATGAGATTTGAGACCAGCATTTTAGTTTATGGACAGGTAGGGTAGGTAGGAAATGCTCGTTTCAACCTAAGGATCTCTACTAGCAAGTGATGCTGATGACATCACTGCACATGTGGCAAAATAAGTTTTACGCTGCTTGCGAGAAATCAAAAAGAGCCACAGCTAAAACTAATTTTCGACAATGTTCATAAGAAACCTTCATTTTCCGTCTACTTAACATAGTACTTTAGTTAAGTAGAAAAAGCTTATCGCAGTCTTTTGAACGCAATTGCACATAAAAGTTCCAAGAAATCGCAAGTGCTTAAGCCTGGATGTCAGATAAAACTCTACTAGTAACGTGGCTTAAAAGAGGAGCCAAAAAGGAGCCAAAGTGAACTTAGAAGGAAAATCTGGTTTAGAGACACAAAACTCGAGCGGGAGTTTTCCACAAATTAGCTGCGAGAAAAAATCAAGAAGCGAATCCGGTTGAAAGCCTCGTAATGGTCTCTATCGCTTGCAATTCCATTAATAATTGAGTTACTCGTGGCACAAGCAGTTACTAGTAAAGTACTCGTTCGACGCCGACATGCACCGGACGTGCTCACCTTGTCTTGCCTACTTAAGGGACACGAATGACATCACATTTCTAGGCTTTCATTTTCTCCCATTATATTTGGAGATTAAAAAATAGAAATGAGTTGTTTCAAAAGTTCGTAATACTGCTTGAGAATACCGACTATGGAACATGCACACGAAAAATCACAGTAAGGAGACCTTTCCTAGCACATTTGCAAACATGATATACTTTAGGGGACTTATCGTCTGTCAATGAGCGCAACGATTCCAAGCAGAAAGCTCTGTTTAAAGTGAACTTATGTTTATTAATTAGCAGTTCCTTAGAGCTACTAGTTAGTTACTAATTAGTAGTTGCTTAGACAGTTCGCATCATTAACACTGCAAACATTCTTCGGATTCGTTAACGGCCGATTGAAAACTGTTATGAAAACTCAATACTGTTCTCATAAGGATTATCCTACTTTTTACGAAAATAAACTTTCCAACAAGCAAAAACCGTTTGACTGCTGTCTGAATCGAGGTCTACGGCTGAAAAACCAGTAAAGGACAAGCAAATCATTCAAGTTGACCAGGAAGCCGCAAGGAAGAATAGCAAAGTGCAACACCACCTTAAAAAAGACTTTTCGAGGAACGTCAGTGACGTCGAATACGTCAGTTTATAGAACTGTCATTTACAGTGCCCAGTCAAGCGAAATCTTGTAGCATCGTTTCGATATCTACCGCCTTCTAAATTCTTCATCAGAAAATAATCAATCTCACTTCAGCTAACGAGTCTGAACGCCTTTTTTTAAAGAGCAGAACTCAACGCCAGAAATGGAAATGCTATTGAAGAGTAGAGGATCGAGAAGCGTAGAATAACAAACCGAAACTAGTATCGAAACCAACTGTTAGGATTACTTTTCACAGCATGCCTTCCTCTTGCATGATAACCTTCACTTCACGACAAATGAAAATCATCACCGAACTTAAGGAATACCCAGTGGTATGACCCATAACGACGATCAATGCCATCTATGTGAGAAAATTCAACTCTAACTGAGTGGAATACGAGGAGTTCTTCCCCGGCTTCGTACTTTCTAGTTTTTTTTTTAGCGATAAAAAGGCTCCCAGCGGCTTACTGCCTCATCGTGGCCAGGAGGTGATCCTAGGTGTCGGGCTACGATGTACAGCAGGGAGATTCATCCCACCGGCAGAGTCTCCCAAACTGAGAAGCAGTTGGGTGTTTCTATCAGAAAGCCCAGTTAAGAGTAAACCAATACCAGGATCCAGCATCTTCTTGGTATCAAGCTAGTTGCATGGAGGCAAATCCTCCTCTGATCGAAAAGGACGGCGACTGCTTGTGGTGGTGAAGACCTGAGGCAAACTGGATAAGCTGACCTCGGGAGTCCAGGAAACCACATTGGCTAAACCAGCAAAACTCCAAAAAAATCAAAATTATCCCGGGGCACGCATGAACAGTGAAGACGGGCCATCCAAGTATCCAAGTAGTAAGGCAAGTAACAATAAAAAAATAATTTTTCAATAACTGAAGCGCTTTGGGGATGGATAAATAAAATATTCATAAAAGAATTGTAGAAGAAAATTTGCTATAACATTCCATGGATACAAATGATATGCATACTACTATTTACTATGCGTTACTATCGTCCATTATGCAAATACACTGGTGTCAGCAGTTGGAAGTATTTTGCACCCCCTGTTATGTCTAGTTCGGTGTTATTTATATCTGCACATTCCATGAATGACTATAGCGATTAAGTTGAAGTAAAAGTTAATTTCTAGTTAAACTACCAGTCAATGAACTTTCCCGAAAAAATGTTCTTTTGAAATCATTAAGTGCCGAGAATGATTTTCCTGGTCTCACCCTACTATATTGACCTGCCTCCAACTAGCAATCGAATGAGTGTACATAGTGCGATAAAACGATTTTCGAATGGACTAAACTGAAAATGGACCCTATATTGCTCACACCGTCTCCTGGTCCAAACGAATACGGAGAGCATAGTGTTCATATCCGGCGTCATGGGATAACAATACCTTCGGAAACGAGGTCTTGAAAAATCGTTAAAAGTTAAGGTTCTTGAAGGTCTTACAGTCATTAGAAGTTAAACTGTCTATATTTCAAAATGTTAAAACGAATAGAGGAAAATACTGCATTAAATAGCAGCGGCAGAATGGGTCACGGCGAATTACCATATAGCTGGAAGTGACGGACTATAATATTAGGTCTTCCCGAAATTAATGTACAACTTGTGGTTTCATTTTTCTTTTGTAGGTGTCAGCAAGAGCTTTCTTTTCAACGCTACACTATTATATATCCCTGCAAGGCTCATTTCGTGCACTTATGTTACAATCCGCATTTCTGAGAGATTTTATGGATTAAAATTTGAGATGTCAAGACAGCGAATTCGGCAAAATTTAGTTTTACGAAATCATACTCGGTCGAGTGTAGCCCAAAGTGTTCAAAGTATTAGTGCGATACGGAGCCAAGGAAGTGTTAATGAATGGACGCTGTATAACTGGGTTTGAAAGGTTTCATTATGACGAATTCGATATTGTAGATGAGGTAGGTCGCGAACACCTTTCTGCTACTGACGATGATGACTTAAAGACTTTTCTATCTGCATGTACACGAATAACTGTTCGAGAACCTACAGAAAAACTCTGCGCAAACATCTCACCTGTTTCAGGCACCTAAACAAGATTTGAAAGCCGAGAAAGCTCGACAAATGAATGCTGTGAGATTTGAAAGACAATCAAAGAAATGGCCATTTTGAGGCATCCTTGGCGCCCCTTCTGGACAACCAATGCTATCCGCTTACCAACCGAATTGCGACATGCGACGAGAAATGGATACTCTACAACAACCGGCTACTATCACTTCAGTGGTTCGACCACGGTCAAGCCCTGCAGCACTTTCCGGAGCCCAAATTGCACTGAAACAAGATTATGCTGAGCGTTGGGTGGCCTCCAACACAGCTTCCTGAATCCGGGTGAAACGACTACGGCGGAAAAGTGCGTCCACTAACTTGACGAAATCCCCTAGAAAATAAAACGTCCTCATTGGTCAACAGAAGGAAAACAGTCCTTGGCCGTAATAAAGCGCATTTACACGTCGCACTACCGAAGCTGCAAAAATTGAACAAATGGGATTGCGAAGCCCAGTCTCATCTCCCACACTCGGGAAACCTCTTCCCTACGATTTGCCACTTCTTCATCATTTCGAAAACTTTCATTGCATGAAATGCTCCAGAAATTAAGCCGAGTCTAGCCTTCAATGATTTCATCGCCTCTAGAAGCCTAGAATTTTGTGCAACTGTTATAAATAAACTTGTTCATTGTTGGCTAAACCGTGTAGGCTCCAATAATATTTATTTCCATCATTAAGGTTTATGTTGGGCTGATACATGCTGCATTAAAAATGCGGGTTGAAACTGAATTCGTTTCGGAAAGAGCAAATACAGGCATTCATCGTAGTCCATATGATGTCACGCCTTAAAAATGAATGTAGCTTTGATGAAGGGAGAGCTTCGCTTAAAGATACTCTTTTAAAGAAAGATATTCACCCAGATTGGTTTTCGAAGGTGGCTTCATCGATTTGTTCGCTGAGTATCCCCTAAAGAGCCCTCAAGAATATTGTAGTATTTAGGATATTAAAAGTTTTCAGCTTAGAGCAATTAAATCGGAAAAATAGGACCGCATCCAGAAGACTGGCAGTCGTCAACCATATTCGACTATAATCAGCTGTTCTAAACCTCCTCATTGGAAGTCACGAAAAAGCGGCTCTGAAGAAGGCGATACTGCCGAAACGTCAGCTAGTGTTGTATTGTATTGTGTTCTTCTATGGAAGTAAATGTATGCTGTTTAAAAACCTCGCGATTGCTGAACAAGAAAACGACACATTCATATTCCAATGCCGAGGTTAATAGAAAGTCGATCCTGGGAACTACTGCATATAGAGAGTTGCGAGTGTTAGAACAGAATTGTCAGGAAACAACAGGAAAAACATTTACGTTATCGATTAACGACTACAAGAACCCTTTGTCAATGCGTAAGTGAAAACTAAGTTATTATCCAGCGAACCATGAAATGAACCTGTTCGCCGTGCCAACATCTATTTGAGGGTTATCATAAGTACGATTGTATTATGTCATGTTATCACAGCTACCTATGATACAATGGATGATGACTACGACATTAGTACGATCAACTCTGGAACGTTGTTCATCGCCGCACTGTAGCATAATGATGTCGCACGACTGCAACCGAAAGGGCGAACGCATTAATTGAGAATACCTATGGAAATGTTTTATCAGCGACATTATCAAGACTTAAAAAGAATATCCAACTTATAAAAAACACTGATAAGAAGAATGGACTAATGACAATTGTGCATTCCACATTTCGCAGTTTAAGAGCTTAATAAACATGTTGTTTTCCGAGGATCACATAGAAGAGTAACTAAACAGGAAACAGAAAGGAATATGAGGCTTTTCGAGTTCTCAAAGAAGACACTATCTAATCAACCAGCTTCGAGAAACCAGATTACTTAGTTAATCGACTCCACTCCTTTTTCGGCAATCTAGTATGTAACTGAGGCACACTTATCAAACATGCGAACTGTTTCATCTAAGGCGAAAACAATGTGTTCTCAAATGTAACTATTAATCTTAACTCTTTTCTTTACTGCCTTTTTCTTAATGGCAGGGTATGTTGTGAAATATAACTCGTATGAAGTGCTGAGATATTTGCAAAACTCCGGACCACAGGTGTATGCAGTGGGGAACGAACACACGCTGTTGTCCTTACCGGGGAGCAGCGCACTTGTAACTATTAAGTTCAAAATGGCAATCAAGGATACGAGTGAAGCTCCGGCGTTGATCAATTACTGAGGGATGCTGCATACATTCGACTTCATCAAGCATCGTAGAGATGATTGAATGGATATTTGGCCTGCAGATGTATCGAGTCAGTTCTGCAATCCTTCCGGACTGATTTGGAGGGATGGGACGGTTATTGAGCTCGGCGCACAGGATCAAACCAACGGCCAGATATATTTGTATTGTACGAGATTCTAACAAGTCCGTCACCTAAACTTAAAATGGCAATAAGAGTTCGAAATGCTAATGTGAATCCAACAAGTTGTTTTGAGTAGAAAGAAATGTGAAGCCAAATAAGCAATTACTAGCTAATGACTTCCTCTTGTGACTAGACACACGTTCTCTGTTCGCTTACCAAGAGTAACCTCTACTTCAGAGCTTAGTTTTTCTCTTCAAAGGCAGTGGAAAACAGAGAAGAAACAATTCAACCAGCAACTAATTAGAAAACCTATTTTACTTATTTTTTGTGAAAAAGTGTGTACTTAACTAAAACTTATTCCATAAGATTAGATGCACTATGTGTCTCTCATTTAATTCAAGTTTCCTCGATAAGTGTTAATCTATTGCGCAGCTAACTTTAACTAATATCTAACTAACTGATAAATATTGTAGACATGATGACTAAAACTCTCACATAGACGGAGAATTTCCTTAAAAGGATTTGAAAACAACCTAGCCTAGCCAGTTCAGAACCAAACAGCTCAACCAGAATTAGCGTGCTGAGACAACAGCGACATGTGGCGGTGATCGAGGAATGTAAACAAGCATTTTGATGGTGGGAAAAGAGAGATTATAATAAGAACTCAGTCTGGCTCGCTGCATTTTCGCGCTAACAAAAGCGCCTAGAAGTTTCATTGAGTAGCGGAGATTTTTACAAGATCATAAGTTTCGTCGTCTCTGTCGACTGCATTTTCCAGGGTTTAAAGAAAACAAAGAAGGGTGCATAGAAGAGCAAAGGGGAACCTCTCGTTGATTTTGTTATAGCGAACGACTTTCATTACAAAGCAGACTTTGTATTTTACTGAAAACCACATGTTTCCGCTCAGTTATGCATATGAACAACATCGCCCACCGGATTTAATGAATGACATTCACTTCATCTAATATGCAATGAGTTCATATAGTATGCTTGGATGTATTACCGAAATTCTGACGTCTAAAAGTCTTTCGCAATCCTATAACTTATTGAGCTTCCACTAATTGTGAAGTTGGCATAGCTCTCGTCGGAAGATTTTTCAATGAACAGAAAGAATGTTGCCTCTAGCCTTCTGGTACTTGCAAAACTATACATAAAGCAAGGACAAAAGAAAGGAAACGCATTTAATGATAAGGGCTTCCATTAATTAAGAATAAATCCGAGGCTAAAAAGAGAACGAGTAGAAGTTGGTCAGAGTACACACGTACATACATACATACACAGGTATATATATACACCATCCACACCTGCCATACATGCAAATGTATATATGTACATATATGTATACAACGTATATGTAAATGTAACAAGCGGAACATGAGGACCGGGCAGCAAGCGAATACTTGGCCGATGACGTATGATATCATAAGGGCAACATCCTACAACAAACATGCAGCTGCTTCCCCAAATAGCGCCTCTTATGGGCAAGATGTTCATCTATCAATAAAATATCTCAATGGTTAATGGGAAATGTCGGCAAAACAACTGTCATAAGCAAGCTTAATGTGCCAGCTAAGATGATCAAGTGACAACTACGATGCACCGAACACGATTATTCACGACTATGGTGACAGAAAGTATAACATCACGTGACATGACGGTGACATCATGATAATTCATCTTCGGGTAGAGAATTTCTAAGATTAACTGATGAACGATAACGAAAACTAAATTTAAACCAAGGGGAGGAATGTCTCGTGATCAATGGCGGCTAGACTTCCTAGATTAGGCCAGCTTTCTAACTTCACACAGGAACATTCCTTATCCAATTGAACTCTGTGCTAGCGGTTTCTTTTAGTAAACAAGTGAACAACGTAGAAGAAAAAGTAGTGAAACATATGTTCTGAGTTTCTTCGTTATTGCTTATAAAAACACTTAGCCGAGTAGACACTCATTGATTGAATTACTAAATATCCATCTGGTGCTTCTAGAGTTCACGAGTTCGACACTTAAACCGGTAATTGAAAAGAAAAACATCATAACCAATCGGATAGTATTCCAAGGACTTCCTAATGGAGTTTATGGGAAATTTCAGATCCTTCTAATATTTTCTCGAAGAAAAAGGACGCAAAGTTTATGGATATAGGTGAAACCAATGGAAAAAGCTGAAATACCTGAAATAAATAAGGATTACAGAATTTGGTGAGCTTAAGGAACACATTTGGTAGCTACACGAAAGCAAAAATTCCATTGTTATTCCCAAGGTTCACTATTAAGGAGGACGATATAATCACTGAATTTTTATTCGTTAGGCTACAAAATTGCTATCAATAGAAGAAAAAACGGCAAACCAAAGGCTCGAAACATTGCTCGTTTCTTAAACAAATTAGAACCTCGTGTTGTAAACGCTGTTAGTAAGGCGATTTCTCTCCACTTTGCTGTCATTCTGGAATAATGGCTTCTCGTCCACATAAGAACATATGAATAAACAACGCTGGGACAAGCTTAAGCACAAAGCCTATATCCTTGGGTAGAACATCTTGAAATCTTACCAACACCATGATGAGGAAAAGTACATTCGAAATGTTCATCTCCGAGCAAAAAACCCACAGATATAATAACATACACCTGATATTCGCATCAGCTGTTAAACTCACGGCAAACGCTGACGTTAGAGGAAAAGTTTATTTGAGAATGCGTTGAAACAAAATTAAATTTACCGTAATACTGGAATAATAGCGTCTTAAAAGTAGCGCGCTCATATTTTTCAAGCACACCCTTCCCCATGCGCTTATAACTGAATACTGTCGTCCAAAGATTATGTAATTACTCAGTAATTTTCCAATTGGTCGTCGATCATTTCCTAATAAAATGATGGAAAGCTACTTGATGAGGATGATGAAGCCGGCGTGAGAGACAAAGAGTCAGTGATCAGTAGATGCAAAAGCATCTACTGATGAGTTCAAAAATATGTTCCCTATCTCTATATTCAGTTTATTATTTAAATATTTCTCTGCGCCGATATACTCTATTTATATACTTAATCTTCATTCGTTGACTAGCATACAACAGATATGCTCCAACCAATGAAACAAGTTTAGCTCTATCAACGTCTTGCAAGGTTTTGTGATTGAACAATTTTCTATTCCATAGAATTACTGTCTGCTACCGATAATCGACAGGCACCCTTAAGCATAAGGAACTTATCCACGTGATCTGCGCATCCATAGAATTTGGCGAGGAGGGATCTGCTATCTAAGGATGCCGATGGTCCGTAATGGAACTACGGTTGCTATAAAAAGAGATATTCGCTGCAAGATTCGTTCCGAATTCCAGCATTACCGCTGAAGGTGTTTGAATGCATATCTGGTCTTTACAACGACTCGCGATGGCCTAACGATGCATTGAATCAGTTCTGCTATCGTCCCAGACAAGACTGGTAGCAACCTCCCGACCCTAGAAGGATAGAAGGTTTGGTGACTGTTGGGCGCGGGATTGAACCCATGTGCATAGCAGGGCGCCTCTATCCATTGCCCTACGCGCTCTCTTATTGTGCCTATATATGTGGAAAACCAAACTATTTTGCTATAATACCTTATTTCACCGAAAATTCAACATCACGTTGTTACTAAGTATTTATTCCATCAACGTTTCGACGACTCCGTCTTTCTCAGAGCCATTGATCCTTCCTAGTCGATGAATCACAGTCGTTTGTCCTCCCCACATGGTTGCTTCGCCGTCGTATCGAGTCGAGTGTTCTTTAGTGGAGCACTGCCGAATGAGGTAAACTCACCCAATTACGCTCCTTTATACAGAACGGCTGTTGTTGATAACGAATGTTCGCTAATAATAATTTGTTCTTCAACGAACAATCCATTATGCCGATATTAGACAAGCTTACACGAAGCGAATTAATACTATTGTAAAACGATTTTCACGTAACCTCATTTAAGAATGCTGCCGGGTGAGGCTTCCTCAGTCGAGCGATGCACCACTGAAGAAAATTCGACTTGATACGATGACGAAGACACCAAATCGGGAAGACGAAGGACTGTGGGCCATTGACTAGGATCATCAGCTATGAGGAAGACGAAGACACCGGAACGTTACCCGAACAAATGTGTGATGACAACCTTGTGTCAGCTTACCATTCATTACCATTCAGTACATTGATCATTCATGTTGGGGTTAAATGAAAGTCGTCTTACAACAACATTTCGATCGTGTTCACCTAGGAGTGTGAATGGATGAGGAGTTAATTATAAGAAAGACTTTCCGTTTTGTTCTAATGGCATCTATAACTACTTCAAAATGTTACACCTATTTTAAAATTGTTTGAGATTCAAAAAACATGAAGCTCTGAAAAAGATTCCAACTTTTGAAAATTCAATATATTCACGAAAATTCACGTCGGCCGCAAAATTCAGCAATGATGAAAATTTCGTAGGATCCCGTCGGCCGCAAGACTCGACAATGTATTCAACGATTGCTTCAGGGTGAACGAAATCCCACTTATTCAATCCTTTCACGTTTGAAATATCAGCATCGAAAGAACAGAAAATAGGCTCCAAAAAATCACATTACCATATTGGTACAAAAAAGGTTACTACCTTGTTCGACAAAGATCAGCAGATTCGAACTACTCTTACTTCGAGACTTCAGTTTCCAGTTTCATTGACCAGTTTTGATGAGCCGACAAAGCCAAAACAAAGTAAATCGATCTAAACATGGTTTAAGTCTTCTCCTCGAAGCTAAGTAAAGCTATTCGAAGAAACTCGAACTGGTGCATGCTGCTAAAAAATGAAGAGTAAATCGTTTGGTGATGAGCAATTCTTCATGGATTTGTCACACATTCAACTTCTTTAAGCAACGTGGAGACGTCTAAATGCACATTTAGTTTATACAACGATCCGCGGGAGCCTACCAATGGTACCAATAACTTGATTAGCCATAGATGAAGGAGCAAACCAACGACATTGTGTGCAAAGCAGTGCACCTTTAGAATTGAGCTACACGTACATGGCAATAATAGAGCCGAAATCGAGCTCGGCGGGGTTCTTACCTTCGGTGAAAAAGCTATGTGTGTTGTGACGAATTCGCGACAAACGAGGTGAAGAAAAAGCAAAACAAAACGGCGACGACAAAGTACGATGCTAAAGCAGAAAACGTGAGCATTTTTCGCCATCGGGACGAAACTCGTTCAATAGCCAACATTAAGTGATCGATCCCCACTCATGGCCATATTTGAAAAATCGGCGGAGACCATGAGGTGAAAAACTATTCACTGTTTAACGTATTATTTACTGCCTATTCTTTTTAACGGCAGGGTAAACATTGTGAAATATAACTTCAATGATGCTGAGATATTTGCAAAACTCCGGACCGCAGGTGTATGCGGTGGGGAACGAACACGCGCTGATGTCCTTACCGTGGAGCAGCGCACTTCACCACCACACCATCCGGGTTCTTCGTTTTGCATGTCTCTCAGCTAGTTCTATCGACCTTTTTGCCATCAGCAATCACCCGTCAACGGGATTGATCTGGGGAACCCAAATCGGCAACGAACCCAGTTAAGCTGAGGCCGCAGTTATAATCACAATTTAACGTAGAACTAGCTGAGAGACAGGCAAAACGAAGGACCCGGATGGTGTGGTCTTTTTTACAACCAGTTTTGATGACTCATTGCGGAAAACACGAACGGGATAACATTTGAGCGAAAGTCGATGGCCATCTGCGATTTCTTCGCTTTCATGATGACATCATTTTTATGACATCGAGTATTATCCAGTTGCAACGAATACTGCCGGATTTCAGCTGCGTTTGTGAAAAATTGGCTTGCGATTGAATCTCAATAAAGTGACGTGAATGAGAAACGGATTCGTTTGTGGTACCGCATACAGCCTCAACCGAATGGTTATGTACGGACAATTATGCTATATGCACCTTATTCGAAAAGTCAATTTACCGAGAGAAGCGAATTAGTTCCAGGTTGAGCAGCTGAACAGAATAACTCGAAGACTTGAAAAAACATTGAGCATATAGTGAGAACGTAAAAAAGTAACCGGTTTCGTGCATGCAATTTCCACTCTGCAGTTCTTCCTGCGTTAACGTATGTCTCGAAAATCTGGGTGCTACGTGAACAGAATTATTCGGATCGAATGAGTTGTCAGGAGAGTGGTGAAAAAAGCGTCACGTATTAGGCAAGGCAAAGTGTAAATATGAAGTTCCTATCTACGTGGGCGATTATGATTAGAGACAGAGACGCTTTCGAATGCATCGAGATTTTGAAAAATAAGAGTGGACAGGTGGATATTTTATGCGAATACGTCCTTTGGGATTTCAAGCACATCATGGAAAAACTAATGACACCAAAATCTAGGAAAACGAATATAATGTTTTTAGATATCAATGCTTAAAACAGATAAGAGAAATATTTGAACAAAGGAGTTGAGATATTTGCGGAACTACGTCACTGATCAGTAGAACTGGCTGAGAGACAGGCTAGACGAAGTACCCACATGGTGTGGTGGTGAACGCGTTACTCCCCGGATAGGACAATAGCGCGTTCGTTCCCCACCATAGACACCTGCGGTCCGGAGTTTTGCAAATATCTCAGCATCATTGAAGCTGTTCACTGTGTTAGCGTAGACGAGTAAACAAAAGCAATTACTGCAAACGGGCGATTTAATAAAGAATGCCTCAAACTGATCAACATTACCACAACGTTGCTGAGATATTTGCAAAACTCTGGGCCGCAGGTGTCTATGGTGGGGAACGAACGCAAAGGACCCGCATGGTGTGGTGGTGAACGCGTTACTCCCCGGATAGGACAATAGCGCGTTCGTTCCCCACCATAGACACCTGCGGTCCAGAGTTTTGTAAATATCTCAGCAACGTTGTGGTTGCATTTCGCTTAGTACCCTGCCGCGAAATTATAGTAGGCAGAAAATAAAAAGGTATAACATTAATCAACATTAATTTCGCAAGCTTTGATGCCGTGTTTCTAAATAAAGACTTTTGTACCGCATTTCATTGATAAGCTAACACAAGGCTGTTATCAAAGACTTGTGGGATCATATTAAGGATTATCTCAGAGCACAACTTCCGTCGTATATGTATAAGATGGCTGGAAACCGCGGGCTTTACGAGACATCCTATTTCCTTGCTTTCACACATCCGCTGCAACTTCTTTTTTAGTTTACAACTTAACGATATCTAATACCAATTTAACAACAGTCTCAATTATGAGATTTACATACATTGATCAAAATGACGCTTAGATTTTACGGAGGCCTGCAGACTGGACCGCTATGGATTTCGCGGTGCGTAGAAGGTAACGTTCTACAGTCGCTTTGCCTTAAGCGCATTAGTTAACCGCTGTCCGTTCAGGGAAACGATAGTCCCTGAGTTTTACCTCCTGCTTAGTGATAAAGGATAAAGGACAAATCTCTCGGCGTTGATCAATCTTTGAGGGATGCGCCATGCATTCGACTTCATTAAGGATCGTTTGGAGGTGGTTGAATGCATATCTGGCCTTTACAATGACTTGCGGTGGCCTGCCGATGTATCGAGCCAGTGCTGCTATCCTCCCGGACAAGTCTTGTACCAGCCGAGTCTGGAGGGATGGAAGGCTTGGTAGGCCGTAGGCACGGGGAACTGTTCCACGTGTGTGTTGCAGGCCCCCCCCCCCCACCACCGCTGCGCCACACGCGCCCTTGCTTGGAGATAAGTTGGACAAATGAAAAAACTACTATACATCTTTTAGCAGCGACTCTAAGGTTAGTGACCCAACTTCTGTTCCTTAATAATTCCTCAAATCCGTCTAATCTTCAGCATAAGAGGAAAGCCGCTTTTTCGCTTTACACCACTATTTCCTTCCGCACCTTGGCAAACTTTAAGATAATTCTCTAAGAAACTTAGATATTTTTTTTGAAATGGCCACAGACTCTTCTTTCTCTATAATACGCGTGATAACTCGATTATTGGACAGTATCTCATCTCCTAAAAAAGCCAATGAACTGTTAAAGAGCCTACCCTTCTCGCAGATTCCAGATTTTTTTTAAAATTCAATGTGTTACTCCACACCACATCCGTGATCTACGAATGTTTTTGAAATTCGGTGTAAATTAGACCGCCACTACAGGTTTCCTTTATAAAGCTCTTAGAATGCTGGTCAGGTTGATTCTCCACTACTAAGTGAGTGTTTCTAAGCTTTTACCACTAACACTGGTCGGCCTTTTCGATTGGACAATGCTTCCCCTATTCAGGATTGCGGCAGAACCAACACCGTACGTGCAATGCACGACATCTCTAAGTGCCACGCTTCTTGTGCTACCGTGTATTTAAGTAAAACGTTGAATGTCATAAACCCTAACAATGAAGTGGGATGTCCTATAATGTAAGCGGATTAAGGTGCTCGCAAATGCTACACCCACTCTTCTCTGTCAGTCTGTATAAATTGGATCAGCGATAAGACGATCAATGGTCAATCCCTTAGGGATACGTCATGCACCCGATTCCATTAGCATCATAGAGGTGATTGAATGCATATTCGACCCCTACAATGACATGCGATAACCCACCAAAGTGTTAAATCCGTGCTTTTCTACGCTAACAGATATACCTGTATGGGACACTTAGTTAGTCCATAATGTAGGACCGAAGCAATGACCCTACGTCCATTGCAGAGCACTGCTAACCACTACCTTATACGTAGAAGGCCACGTCGCATGTGATATCGTTATGTTAATAGTACAATCTATTTTCAAAACCACTGCGTTACGATGGAAAACAGATATTTAAGCAATTTTTTCCTGTACGGATTAAAATTTCGCGATGAGGCCGCAGAAATCGTCTTATCATAATTGCACTTGGTCAGAGCATCAATGTGACCATGGTGTTCGATTATTCCAAAAGTTTCGAGATAAACATGAAAACAAGGAACATAAGGAACTTCGTAAAGGATCCGTCGCCATCGTCAGTCATCATGTGAAGACATTAGGATTCACGCACAATAATTTGAGAGCTTTGCAGAAACACAAGTTGTAGATAAAATGACATTTTCGGCGCTCCTCAAGAAACGGGAGAAATCAGAAAACTTTTTAACCCAGTGCCGCATCAACTGAACGAAACAAAAAGAATCCGTTCTTCTTATTCCTACACTTTATTTCTCTTTTATAGTGTCAACGACCATTCACATTATAATATAAAATATGCCTAAAACTGGTTCTAGCACGGCAGCCGATGGCGTTGTACACAAGGATGTTCAATAATTGAGCACCAATAGACTTTAACATGCCAAATTTGCATACAGTGATTTTAGTCTCACTATCGCCACCATTGTAGCTCCTTTAGTGCCATAATGCAGACTACAGTGAGGTTAAAACCACTGTATGCAGTGAAATCAACACAACAGAGACGTGTTGTCCGGAAGTCGAAAAATCCAGCAACTATTTCAACATTTGCAATCAGCACTAATCGTTCTGAACGGGCCTATTTACTACATAATAATACTAGATCACATCTGCATAACCAATACTTTAAAGAGTGGGAGACTTATACGAAAATCTAGCCCAACCAACATTTTCAATGGATTACTCATCGATCAACTATCATTTTTAGAACTAGCTGAGAGATAGGCGAAATGAAGGACCCGCATGGTGTGGTGGTGAACACGTTACTCCATGGAAAGGACAATACCGCGTTCGTTCCCCAACGCAAACACCTGCGGTCCGGAGTTTTGCAAATATCTCAGCATCATTGAGGTTATATTTCGCAATATATACCCTGCCATTGAAAAGAGTAGGCAGTAAATAATAAGTTAAGACTACCATTTTTCTCATGCGGTTTGACAATTACTTAAGAAGACCTCACCAAGTAAGGCAGTGATAAAATATGCTGAAATTTAATAACCAAGGGAAAGATGAGAAATGGTTTCACAAGATCGGTGAGCTCCACAAGGCGAGAATTTCACTTTACTGAAAAAAAAACGTTAAATAACTTAAAAGACCGAATTCCTATAAAGCTTGGTAAAAGTAATTGGTATATTTATTTATATTTATGCTCCAACCACAACGTATACAACCTCGCATCAGCTCAATAAGATCAGTTCGTAAGAACATATAAATAAACAATACGTTTAGATCTTGTGGACAAAGATATGTGGGTTGCAATGGACTTTACTTAGATTAACACAGTTTGCTATGACCTGACATACTTTTACTACAAGTCGAAAACTAGAAAATCGCGAGATGTTTCCAATAAAACAATTCGTCTCTTGCTATTTGTACTTTCCACACGTGTGTTTAGGCATCCCAGTTTATTGTGAACTTTAGACTTTGCAAAAAATCCTTTCAATATGCATGAACATGGTGACCTTACCCTTCTACACAGGATGGTTCTCGACGTTAGAATGACCTGACCTCACTCGAATGTTCTCTAAGGTACTCAACGGCTTTTGCTCGAATCGCACCAAAAATATTTTACTTTTATGGGAACAATTAATCCTGTGGCAATCGGAATAATATTAGCTTTCGAGCTTTCGTATATCAAAACAAAAATGGTCAGAGGTACTGCGAAATACGCAGGATCCACTGGTTCGCTCCTGCCCCAGGAGATCACCATACCTTTGGCCCCTCCGGATCGGTAAATCAGCACCAGACTTGCCTAGGAGGATAAAGACAATTATTCAATATGACGGTAGCCTTGGACAGTCAATATATGGGAGAAATATACATTCAGTCACCTTTGCGACGCTTTATGAAGCATCCTTAAGGATTGGTTAACGCCAACGCTTTACCCCTTTATCTTTTTATATCAAAGCAATATTTCTAATAGCCACTTTCATCTGACTTCGGTATGGATAGTCAATATCTCGGTCTACTAATTGGATTATAAGAGGTAGTTGCGTAAGTTTTTAATAGGATAACGTCACTGCGGTTTTGCCTTCAGAGGCGTAATGATTTGTGTTGAATTTTAACCGGAGTTATTTCGTACCATGAATTACGCTTGGCAATCTCATTGAGGAGAATCCAGTAAAGTGTAAAGATTTCCATTGGCTGCCATCAATTATTATCAACCTACATGTCTATTTGAGAAAGAGTTATCGATAATGTTAGTTGTTATTCATACCCACTTAAGCCTGATGTGAAAAAATGCTATTTTATCAGCAGAACGCATCTTTATAAGCAAATAGAGCAGAATTTGTCACTGAGCCTCATGAGATGCATTCAGATAGTTAAATACTTCTTATGAGATATTATATCCCTCATACATAAAACAGTACAAGATTTTTGAAGGGGCGAAAAACTATCTACAACAGGACTAGAGAGATCATGAACCAAATATCCACAAATCGAAGGGAGCACATTATGAATGAAATTCGCGGAAAGCGAAAGAGAGCTGTGAAAACTGTTCCATAGGCGGAGTGAGAGTGATGAAATCAATAGTTTTTGCCGTAGAAGTCATTTCATATAAGAAATACATGAAGATCTATTATAGTGTAGAAGAAGCCTGTGGGTGAAAAAGAACATGGGATTGTTTATCTAAGCCGAGGATTCTAAGATTTTCGGAATTTGCGTAGCTGAAGTCATTAACTCCATTCAGAAAGCCTACTATGCACCGATTTCACTCATCGGAATGGAGTTGGTGCGATTGTTATCGAAATTTTGTACTTTCAATAAAACGAGGTTTGACCGCTGATATAAAATTCATGCACTGCAAAGAACTGAAACGACCGATACCCTTGTGAAATTCGTATGGGATGCTAACAAAAGAGAAGTCGATGAAGACCACAGTGATTATCTGAAAACGTAGAGAAAATCTCAACATTTGAAAAGTCAAGAGAGCGTTCATATCAAGCACAGAGCACGAAGCTCATTCACCCAAAGACTAAAATTCTTTCGCGATGATCCTAGAAGGGAAATATGATACTCAGCGACTCCGTAAAGTGAACAGAATCCAATGGGATATTCTGGCACGCGACAAGAACAGGTGGAAAGCTGACTGGCGCTCGCTCGAGTCACTTGACGATGACAGACGGAGAAATAGCACAAATGATCTATAGATTATATATATATATATATATATATATATATATATAGTCGAGAAAACGATTACGCACACACAAGGATATAAAATCCATACGATTTCAGCTCATCTGAGTACTTCATTCCACTACTTCACATAAATACGCAGAGTTGCAATTCTGGCAGAGACAAACTGCAGTTACTCGAATGCTTTCGAGGGAAAATTCAGTAATATGCAAATCACTACGGATAATATTAGAAATTCGTTCTTTCCTCCCATGTTGCTCGTAACCATTGATGTTTGGCCGACCGTGACGCTATTACTTTTCATGAGCTTGTTTTTCTGAACTGAGTATCGGAAAAAGTATTCACATGACAACAGGCTTTATAAAATAAGCTTCTAAGGGAATTCTTCTCGCAAAGATCAAGTCAAACTGCAAATTTAAAGTGCGCCTGCAGTAAATTTGCAATTTATATATATATACATATATATATATATATACATATATATATATATATATATATATATATATAAAGGATGCATATGGCGCAGTGATCGGAGGTGCCGTGCAACACAAACGTGGAATCGATCCCCACGCCCATGTCCCACCAAGCCTTCCATCCCTCTGGGGTCGGAAAATTGGTGCCGGATTTGTATGGGATGATAGCTGAACTGGCTCGATACATCAGTAGGCCACCGCGATTCATTGTAAAGGCCAGATTTGCATTCGACCACCTCCAGACGATGCCTAATGAATTCGGATGTATGGCGCATCCCTCAGGGATCGATCAACGCCGAGAGCTTTATCATTCATCCTTTTATACAATTTTTAAGAAAGAAACTACGAAAAGTATTAAAAGAAATAACTACTTCCCGCACGAGATTTCCGAAAAAAGTTTAAAAAAAGCATTTTATATATTGAATTTCTTTTTCGTACCCATGGTTATACGGTATCCTCCACAATTAAAACGTTGCAATATAATAAATTCAATTCCATTAAAAAGCAGACTGAATTGAATTCATAAAATGGGGAGCGATAATGAAGTAAAGTCTAGCAGTACCCATATGTGATGAGCTTAAAAAGCGCACCACAAAATCGATATCAATCGATAACTGATGTAAGCGGAAGACTCTCACATCATGGAATAAATCTTAGAATGTAGCATGATTTTGAATAAATCTGATTACTCTGAATAATTCTCGCTTCGTCACGCAAACGCTTACCCGTTCAAGTTCATACTGGGAAAACCTCAAAGGACGATTCAATGCGACTATGCGAATTGTTTTTCGCGAATCGACGTAATTTCAGCAGTTTTTTATGAGAACACAAACACTACTCGAAAGTACTAAGAAACTTGTGATTCGTAACGAAGAAGCGAAGAAAACACTCAAAAATCCTGTTTCGGCTGAGCGCAGCGGACTTTCATCTGAAGTGTTCGGAGAGGAAACTTAGACTTTACATTCATAATACCCTTACTATATGATTACACCAAGAATTACATGATTATACCAGTAAGTTGATTACACTAAAACAATGAAAAGGATAAAGCTTTCGGCGTTGATCAATCTCTAAGGGATCAACTTCACAAAGTATCGTTGGAGATGATTTAATGCATATCTGGACCTTTACAATGACTCGCCTGGCTTACCGATGCAACGAGTCAATGCTTCTAT
Source organism: Angiostrongylus costaricensis (assembly GCA_900624975.1). Classification (NCBI taxonomy): domain Eukaryota; kingdom Metazoa; phylum Nematoda; class Chromadorea; order Rhabditida; family Metastrongylidae; genus Angiostrongylus; species Angiostrongylus costaricensis. The sequence continues at coordinate 54,682 of UYYA01004523.1, read as the reverse complement.
CCTCTCAGACAAGTCTGGCATCAATTTGCCGACCCCGTAGAGATGGAAGGCTCGGTGGGCCAGGGGCGCGGGGAACGATTCCACGTGTGTGACACAGTGACGCCTCCAGCCACTGCTCCACACGTGCCCAGTTACAAATTATTGGAATATTAATAATAATAATAATAACAAAGGATAAAATAAAAGATAAAGCTCCCGACATTGATCAATCCCTAAGGGAGGTGCCATGCATTCGACTTCATTAACCATCGTTGCAGGTGATTGATATGGCCTTTACAATGACTCGCGGTGCCCTACCGATGTATCGAACCGAACCACTGTGCTGCTGTCATCAAGTTCAATCTAAATTTAAAGAAGTCTGGTACCAAACTATCGACCCGGAGAGATGGAAGGCTTGGTGAGCCACGGGCGAGTGGAGCGATTCCCGATGTGCGTTGCAGCGCGCCTCCGACCACTGCGCCACATGCGCAAGGTGCACAATAATAGGAACAATAATAATGCAACGCTTATTTCAACAAGCATATGTAATAATAAAAAGGCCAGAACTCATGAGTTGGTTCTTTGAAAGCAATATCCTTGAAATTCTATCGAATGTTCTTCTTAGTTATGATTTTCGACTAATATAAAAAGACAATAACAAAGTAAACAGTGTCAGCAGTAAGGATATGTCTCCGATTACCGTAATACCATTGTCTTTCGTAAACACACTCCAGCTAGTTCACCGTGACATGAAGTCGCATTCTCATAAGTTATGAAACAGAATACGCTTCAAAAATTCCCTAAAAAATATGCGAAAGTGCTAATTGAAAGAGTCCAATTCGTGGCATCTTCAACGATCCTTAGTAAAACGAACACAACTGAACGGTGTATTTACTAATAGAACCTGTGACGATGGGAAATAAACCCAAAAGTGAAATCCGAAACTTTGAGAGGTCTCTGTAAAAAAAACAAATCAATTTCCGAACTCTGACTTACGTTGGATACGATCAGCTGTTCTCCGCTGTACGGATCCTCGACAACGCTCGGAAGCCCGAAGTCGTTGATTGAACTCAACGATAGCGGCTAAAAACAGATGAGAAAGACTTATAGTCTTCGTTTTGCGAAAGAGATGAATTTCAAAACAAAAAGCTACCACCAAAATCAGAGTTCACATTATCGAAAATTACCTAATAAATGTGAGCTTGTAAGTAATGAATTGCAATTTTTCACGACAGGGTATTATGTGTGAAACAATCACAATGATGCTGAAATATTTGCAAAACTCCGGACCGCAGGTGTCTGCGGTGGGGAACGAGCGCTCTATTGTTCTTTCCGGGTAGTAACGCGTTCACCACCATACCATGCGGCTCTTCGCTTCTTTATCCGGCGTTTTGCAAATACTGACATTGTTAGAATTAGATAAATAGAGGTATTGTTAGAGCTCTGAACGTTGTTTTTCCACGTGCATTGTAAACTTTAAGGCTAATTTTTCAATTAATGTAATCTCACTCAAAAACCATCCCTATGAAATATTTAAGTTTCCAGAATCCAAAAATACTTCAGTGTCTAAATGATCTGTCTTCCAAAGTCCGACTTTCTATTAAGCTCGGCATTGATTGAATATATCTTTCTACTTCTGTTCAGCAAGCACGAGGTGCTATTTTATTTCTTTATTTATGCACAAGCTGACGTTTCGGCGGATTTCGCCTTCCTCAGAGCCTGGAAGGGTCAAGTTGACAGCAATCCACTCGGCCAAACACCTCCATAACCAAACAGAGAAAACGCTAAACCAGGGTGTAGACGTTGATCTGTCTTTGATCTGTGTTTAGCAAAAATCATACAGTCATAAGCATATTTCCCGCTCAACTGACGCGGTGCTAATTCGCTGGAGGTTTTTTTCTAATGAGTCTTGAAATAGTCGTATTAGGGCCTTCCCACGTCGTTGCCGCAAGCATTTTCCACCGCTATTACAGCGGAGATAGGATTTGCCACTTTTTGACCGTTTTCTTTCCGTAGCGATTGTTATTTATGGCATTGGTTAACTTCTAGCTAGGTTTCATGGTGAAAATCCCCAGCTTCTTTCCAGCTCAACTGATAGTTATGGAAAGATAAACCGCTGGTGTACATCAACCTACATTATAATGAGGTGTGTTAAGTCACTGGAAGGCATTTAATTGCTATTAAAGTGGAGCAAAAAAAAAACTAGTGAAAAGATCTTTCGCTTTTGTTTTAGAAAATTACACATTCTCTTGATCACAAAAGCAGTATGTTCTCTTCCACGTTAGACGCTACACTGAAAAAAAGGATAGCAGGATAAAGCTCTTCGCTTTGAACAATCCCAGAGAGATCCGCTATGTTATTCAACTACATTAAGTGTCGTTAGAGGTGACTGCCCAAGGGAGGGAATGCATGGTAAAACCGGGACATGAGATCGAACCAGAGACCTCCTGTGTATCGTTCGCAAGGCACCTCTAACTACTGCGTTACATGCACCCCAGTAGACAACCCATTAATTGTAATTGCCGATCACCACTGTTTAATAGAAACACTTAAAATCACGACGTTTTCTACCTATTCTTTTTTCATGACGAGCGAGGATGTAAAGTGCAACTACAAGAATGCTGAGACATGAGTAGAAATCGAGATTGAGGTGCTATTCGTAACCGCTTCCTGTTACTGAGTGGTTGCAGGCAGCACCGATGGAGTAGAAACAAAAACATAGCTGAAAGAAAGGCAGAGCAAGGGCCACGGTTGCTGTGGTGGATAGCACGTGGGACCTTTGTAAAGGTAGTCGCAGGTTCGAGGCCCAACTGTGGTTCTGAGTTCTGCTCACGTCTCAGCATTCCTATGAATACGGATTAATCAACTACCCATAATACGCATTGGTAAAATTGTAAATGAAACCGCATTGCGATAGCGAATACCTACGAGACCTAAATTTCTTACTTTTACCAGATTCAGACTTTTGAGTCGTCGAACAAAATGAGCCCAGTGATGGATGGTGCTCTGTTGCCAATCAACAAACATCTTTTTATTAACGCAAATATACAAACAGCTTAAGCTTTTAGAGCACAATACACGTTTTTAAACATTTATACCTTGGAATTCTACGATTGTACGACAACTCTATTACAATCGAATTTAAAATAGGTTCTGTTTGCGCCATTTCTAATTGTATTACACTTCGTGGTTTTTCATTCTTTGTCTCATATTTTCATTGATCTTAACATTACATCTAAACTCACTGTGTGTTGATTTAAAAGTGTGGCGACAGCTCTCAGACAAGAGATAACGTTCGGAGGAAGATCACGATTTGCCAACATATCCACCACTATACCTCGAGCTTCGGAAATATTCGACGGCGTATGACTCTGAATAGATGATGTCGTTGCCTAACCAGAAGATTTATACAAAGAGCTACTCAGCTTTCTTATTTCTAATTTACTTTCCGTTTTTCTAGAATAATCCGTTTATTTTAAAAGATATATATCTATCTGGTACAAATAGAACACCGAGGAAAATGAACGTGTTCTTCCATTTTTACGGTGGGTTCAAAGATTATGGAAATCGTCCTACGAATGGATAAGACTAGGGAAACATTCGAAACAAAAAGAGCTTAAATCCGAAATATTCTTAAAGGATAATAAAGGACAAAGCTCTCGGCGTTGATCAATCGCTGAGGGATGCGCCATGCATTCCACTTCACTAAGCATCGTTTGGAGGTGATAGAATGCATATCTGGCCTTTACAATGACTCGCGGTGGCCTTCTGATGTATCGAGCCAGTGCCGCTATCATCCTAGACAAGCCTGGTACCAATTTACCGACCCCGGAGGAATGGAAGGCTCGGTGAGCCAGCGGCGCAGGGATCGATCGCATATGTGAGTCCCAAGGCGCCTCTGACCGCTGCGCCACAGGTGCCCCGTAGTAATAAACAAAAAAACAAACAAAAAGTAAGTAACAGTAGTAACAAGAAAGTTAATAATAGTAGTAGCAAAAATAGTAATATTATTACTATTTTTGCTACTACTATTATTAACTTTTTTGGCATAATATTAAAGAGGAATGGTACAAATTGATCGTACTAGAACCCTATGCGAGGACTTCAAGAAGATTTCTATTCAAGTAAAGGACTACCTAAGAGAAAAATATAAAGCAAATACCTCCGTTACATGAAGAAACAAAGTTAAAGTTCTGTTTGCACTAGATGATGACTGCAACTTTAATAAAAGACACTTAAGTGAAATGTTTGCATGTCTGTAACTTTTCAGTGAGTGTCTCTTCAGAAAAGTAAAGGCGGTCTCTGACCGTTAAAAAATACATTGCTAATGTTTGCTATTCTAAAGGGCATTTCGTGGTGACGAATCTCTAACCTCTCAATTATGTGGGGAAAAAAACAGCAGTCAGCGTTCTCGTATGTTCATCTTTCAATCAATGATGAAAGTTGCAATGATTGATTAGGCAAAGAAATATCAGTGAATGGGCCTATTAGAAAGAACATTTCTTTCACTAAGTCACGTCACATTTTCAACGAACGACACTCTTAAACCAGAGATCACGATTTGTAGTGGTAATGAGATAAGGATAAATCTTATTGTATTATTCAGGCCGATAAACTAATCGTAAGATTTGAACATTCTCGAGTCTTCAGAAAGACACTGTGCTGAATCCAAAGGATTTCGGGAAAATCTACAAAGTCTATTTTGGCTGACATTACGCTCAAGATTCACATATTCCAAATAACATAAGCTTCGAGCAGCTATCACTCTCACTAGTCGTACAGAATCTTGATAGTAAATGCTAGACTTCGTTCTTTCCTATTTCATTATTCTATCGTTTTACTTTCATTTTTTCATTTTTCATTTATTTTTTAGAATCAGCGATCACCTGCATTTTGTTGAAAGCGAAACTAGTTGCTGGAAGACTGGTACGACGATGTCTCATCGCCTCGTGCAACGTCTTCTGCATCGAGTCCCCGTACATCCCAACCTTTGCGGAGGAGAATGCCGGAGGGCAACCTGTAACATGTCGCTGTAAATCTGACAGGTTAAGCACCAATAATCCACAACAGTAAAGACTGTTTTACGTTAAAAGAAGTTTGTGAATAGAATTGAAAGAATTTCAAATATGAGATTAAGTTCATTCTTAGTTATACGAAAGTATTATTTTAAAAATGGTAATCATTTAAAAAGAAAATGTGGTAATCTTGAAAATAATGTTGACAATATTAAACACAAGACACAAGGATGCTAATGCAGCCGTCAGAAATGATAATCTCGGATTGAAAGCTGGCCTGGTGTTCGAATTTCACTCAAATCTCAGTGTCTTTGTGGTTGTATCCCACATAATACTCAGGAAAAAAAAATAGACAATAAATAAAAGTTAAAGCAAATAATGTTGATCATAGTGATGATAAGATGTTTGCAAAATACCGGACCGCAGGTGTCTGCGGTGGGGACCGAACGCGCTATTACTCTGTCCGGTGGCTAACGCGTTCACCACACGCCTGCAATCCGGAGTTTCACAAATTCCTCAGCATCATTGTTGTTGTATTCGACATAATACCCTGCAGTAAAAATTGTAGTGGGCAATAAATAAAAAGTTAACAAAGCGTAGACTATGCCTTTTTCACTTCTGCGCTGTAAGTTTCTTTCTAGTAGCAGTTATCACAGCGGTAATGTTTACAAGGACGGTACTGGTTCGATCCCGCTCCGGTCTCACCAAACCTACCATTGATCCGGGGCCGGGAAATTGGTACCAGATTTATCTGGGAAAAGCTCGCTCTCTGCAATCTAAATGGGAAAGCTCTTGCTTGGCTATCTCAGGTCTACAGAAAGAATCGACTCGATCAGCAGCATTCAACGACACTCATGATTAAAGGAATATCCTCAACCAGAAAGCGTAGCCGAATGTAAAAAGTTGGAAGACGTTCGTAAATGATGGGTACGAGGAAACGAATCGAATGTAAGAAGAGCTGGGATTCGCACAGTAAATGTGAGAGGCGGGTCGCTTAAAAAAATCCTTCTTTCCTGGAAAGAAGCATTGCTGAAAGAAAATGAGAATGTCTCCCCCGTGACCGGATGTTATTAAGAATAATAATTTGAACACGTCAAAGGAGGTAGATGAATGCACAATATCTGGAAAGCATACGAATGAGCTATGCGTAATTAAATTGACATTCTGGAATAACCCATTTCAATTAGAACGATCCAATTACAAAGAAAGAACGATCATCGCATTTTGATTAGTGCTTCCAGAAATATAATAGATTCTGTACAACCGACCACTATCTGCACGGTACTGGATAAAAAACGAAACTGAAAGGCCTCGTGAAACCAAATTAATATATTAAAAAAATGCGATGACTACTAAAAAGTAGGACGACAGAATCATTCACCGTCAGTAAACTTTTTGTATCGAGTAACCACTGAGGGATGGGGCCATGCACCTGAGTTTATCTAGTAGAGGTGGTTTAATGCACATTTATATTTCCCAAAAATTTCGATGGCCTATCATTGTGCCAATCCAATGTTTTTACCCCTCAGACAACTTTTTTTCCAATTTGCCAAAACTCGTATAGATGGGGAACTTGGATGGTCCACGATATACGATCGAACTGAGAACTCTGCGTGTATTGCAGGGCATCTTTTATAATTTCGCTAGACGGCTCCACAATCCCATTATGGGAACACCACTGTGCTAATAGAAAAGTATCCCAAAGATGCCGAGAAAGCGCATCACAGACCGCTATCGGCGACGACCCATCGAAAAGGGTACTAATTTGTTGCACGACAACGGTCCAAAGGGCACACATTAGTTAACTTGGAATAATTGAGATATAAAACGATGCCTGCCCAGCTTACTCAATAAATCTCTCGCCAGTCGAATACCACAGCGGTCGGAAATTAACTGCACGAAGGAAACTTCAACAAATAAGACGATGCAAAAATTAATTTAGGAAATTCGTAGGCTATAAGACGTATATCGCTATATATATTTTTATTTGTTAGATAACTCAACAGCATATTTAGCACACTATGCTGATTCTAGCATTTCTCGCATTCGATTCGTTTCCTCGCATCCACCATCCATGAAGATCTTCGAACTTTTAATCGTACAGCATCGGCTGATATTTGAGGATATTTTGTCTTCGCCAGATATGTCGTTAAGTGCGGGTGGAGTCGATTGTCTCTAGAACTCTGATATAGTCCTTCCTCGGCGTCCCCACGTGGTATGGCTAACGACTTTGCTCCAAAAAAACCTGCTAGTAATTTCCCGATCCCGGAGGTAAGAGCAATTTGATGAGCATAGGTCGGTGTACAACCAGCGCATGAGCAGGTTAGGCAGTCCTCGTAATAAACAGAATAACTACCACTTCACTACCCGTTCCTCTATAAATTGTGTAAGAATAGACAAATTTACTTTTCATTAAAGACAAAACCTTAGATTCTAATGGTCGTTATTTCAGCAGTAAAGTTTACTATTAGCAAAGATTTATAAGTTCGTGTTGAAAAGATTAAAGAACGATATTTAGACAAGGGCAACTTAAATTAAAAGTTAACGTACTGCTTTTGAACAAAGACGAGGATGTCAACAACAAAATTTTTTAATACTGGCTAAAATTTTTCTTCAATTTACTGGGATTTAAGTAGCATGTAAACTCCACATCAGCCTTTGTTTACGCGAATCAGCTGTTGGTCTGTTGGTGAATTTTATGTTGGAGTATATCCTGGATTTCATAACACAGATAGAAAGTAGAAATAGACGATCTAGAAAATCGAAAAACCATAAGCGCTATGATGGAAATCAAGGCAAATCCAGGTACGACTAGAAAACAAACGGTGCTCTAGTCCAAGCATTTCGGAGAGTACGACACCAAGTGCAGAAATCTGCCCCTTTCTCAACCCGACCCTACGAAAATTCTCTATGCTCTAAGCTTGAGCATATGCGACATGAAGAAGGCACTTAACTTCTTCAGTATCACTATCCATCAGCACTGTAACACGACGGTTATCGCAGTTGAGGAGTCGATGAACGTTACACACTCTGACCAACTACGAACCACCCGTGAAAGTCAGAAATTATGATTCTTTTCCCTTTTTGTGTTTCTTGCTATATGAACACCCACAAGATTTTACAAGAAAGATCACAGTTGGGCAAGAGAGTTGGATTGGCTACAGTAATAGCATACGCCATAATATTTTTGGGCGCTCCCAACAGTCAACAGGGATCCAATCGGTACCAATATAATGCTGTTCGTGTCATGAGAATTATAAGGCATAATTCACTCGTATCGAACCAAACTCTACTCATAGCAGCTCTATAAGCTCAGAGTTGTCGTGAAAAAAAAGCTATTGGAACCAGGGTCCGATTTTTACAGTGAAAGCTGTTGATGTTATGTTGAAAGACTCCATAAGCAGCTTGGAGAATTGATCCCAACTGCTTTACTTCATCCACGGTAAAACCCGGCTATAGCGCCATTGGAGCGCCACTTGTTTCGAATTCTGAAGGAAAAGCAAACCAAATCAATGAAATTAGTGAGAACCAATAACAAAATCCACACTATCGACTTTAACGGGCGAATGTCTTGGAAAGGAAAGTGAAGTTTCCCTGAGTTGCAGAAAAATCATTTGTAGAGAAGAATTTGAAAGAGTCAGAACGTCTTAGAAACGGTATCACTTGGAAATGAAAAAAAATGGATCGCTTTACTGCAGAAAATAGCAACGGACCATCAACAACCTGCGTATTTTTTTTGTATTTTTGACGACCAGATTTCCACAGAGTAGGTGTTCATGTCCTCTTTAGATGGCTTGAATAAGGAAATTTCCAAAGGACTTGAGTTTCTGTACCTCTATAAAGCTTGGAATACCTTACTAATGGATTCTAAAGAGGTTTTAGATTCCGGATCCCTACTTTCTTATCTATGTTGTTTTTGGTAAAGCCTTAGCAGTGCGTTTTAGGATTCCAGAGGGAAGAAAAACTTGTCTACTTAATAGAATACTAGTCAAGTAGAAATTGTGAATGGGTCAGCACTATTTATGAGAACAAGCTATACTTTTCACCTAAACTTCATTAGTTTCCGGAGTTTCTGTCAAGAAGGAAAAGAATGAATGAAAGTGATTTTTATTAACATGACGCAACATCGCATATTCTCAGGATCAGAGCATTTCTTCTTGATTCGTGCGTGCTCTCGTATCCGTCATTCACGAAGGTCTTCAGATTTGCATTTGGGTTCGGCTTTTACCTTAGTTTTTCTTCATTATGAATTTTGTTTAATGTTGGCTTAAAACATTCTACCTGGAATCTTCGAATAGACGTGCTGTGGCGTTGCCAGGAGTCATAGTTGCTCAATATACTTCGTGAATCGGAGGAATTTTGAACTAGACACCAGACTGGCACCAATTTACCGACTTTAGAGTGATCGTAAGCTTATTTGCTTGACACCGAATCGAGTCAATCCCTTGCGGATGTTATTGAACGGTATTTCTAGTCACTGCGCCTCCAGTCCTCCCTAGTAAACAGAAGTAATTAAAAACAGTAAACCATTAAAATTCACTGCAATCTTCTAATTGATTTTCGTCCTCAGATCTTTGCCAATTTCGCAACATTAATTCATGAGGGATTGCGTGAACAGCGACCGGGATCTATAACGAAGGCAGAATTCTCAGCGAAAGCATAAGAATAGTTACCTAACAATTTTAATCCTTTCATTTACTGCCTACTCTTTTTAATGGCAGGGCGCCACCTAAACAGGACATGAACACCTACTCTGTGGAAATCTGGTCGTCAAAAATACAATAAAAAATACGCAAGCTGTTGATGGTCCCTAGCTATTTTCTGCAGTAAAGCGATCCATTTTTATTCATTTCGAAGTGATACCGTTTCTCAGACGTTCTGACTCTCTCAAATTCTTCTCCACAAATGATTTTTCTGCAACTCAGAGAAATTTCACTTTTTTTCCAAGACATTCGCTCGTTAAAGTCGAAAGTGTGGATTTTGTTATTGGTTCTCACTAATTTCATTGATTTAGTTTGCTTTTCCGAATGCAAACAATTCCATCTCTATTCAGCTGATTTAAAGTGACGTTTGATTCCGTTCGAAAATATGTACTGATCGAAATCGAAAGGTTTTATGCGCCTTCCAATGGACAACGTGCCTTTAAATTCACAAAATTTTCAATCGAAACGTCCGAAAGGAAGATTTCAGTTCAAGAGTTGAACTCCGTTTCCAGGGTTCAATCCCGAACTGGAACAAATCATCACTGAGATAACAGAATAGTAGTAAACAACAATGAAATGTGATAATTCTGTTCGGGGTAGCTCTTTGCATAACAAATTCGGCATCAATGCATACACAATTCTCAGTTCATCAGGTTTCTCTTGGTAAACTAAAATGAGTAACGATATTTCAAGACCGACTTTCCTTTAACCTTGGTATGGTCAAAATGTATTCCTTCTTTGATAATCTTGCACGAGATTGTAAGGTTGTTGTTTCCGTTACGAGCAACCTCGTGTAAGCTTATCAAAGAAGGAATGCATACTAAAAGGAGTGTCTGTGGTCAGAGAAGAGCGAAATCGACATGCATTGGAGACGAAGCTTTTTTGAATCTGTAGAGAATTAATTCAAAACTTAATCGAGAAGAGAGCACATATGTTTCGACAATTCTGACTACAAAATCGAGCAAGAGCTCCACTGAGAGCAGATTTTTTTTTAATCGATCCTCGACTTTTTCTTATCATTGAGTCTTAGTATCGATAGTAACCCTAAGTCATGAAATGAACTACAAAACTAAAGTCAAGCCAGTGTAAAAGAGGTTATCAATGGTAAAAAGAGTGATCGGAGTTCCGTTATTGCGCTCAATTAGCACTGTAACTCTAAACAAACAGGGAGATTTTGTACTAAACATAAGTGCCACAAGGAAATTTAGATTAATAGCAAAAAAAGCAGATAGCGGACAATCGGCCGATCTGGAACCAACTTGTATTCGAAGACGAAAAAAAGAAGTTGGTTAAAACACATCTGAAAGCTAACGTTTCCAGGATAGTAGGTATCCACTGTGAACATGGAACATGGACGAACTACGGTACAGCGTGCGATAACCGCTAAAACAGAAAACGGACGATTAATACAAAAATGACTCCGAAAATCTAGCAATATTTGGACATGTTAATGATTAATGAGACGGGTAATGGACCTTGTTGACGTTTTCTTTTCGTTTCATTCTTCTTCACTAACCCTCCTCATTAGTCAGTTCCCAGATAACCTAGGTTACAATTAAGCAGATAGGGTTGTTACGGTCTCAACACTTCTGTGCGTAGTCGTTTTATGTCTTAAGAAACTTAATAAATTCGGTTTAAATGCTTTGTTTATCCTCGGAGACTCGTTGAATTCAGCATGAATGCTTTGTTTGAGGTCAATATTTCCTACAATTACAATAGTGCTGCATTGCAACTAGCTCTGCAAAAGGTGGAAAAGTTGGAGAACTAGATGAGAGAAGTCTGAAATAAGGCAAATGGATTGTTTCAGTTTTCAACACTCTGTTTACCATCCGGGGACACGCCTTGTAGCCTCGAAACTAACCAGCCACCTCCACACCTCCTTCACTTGGTGGGGAAATTTGTGAAAACTGGGATGTTTATGAAGAATTCAACAAAGAATTCACCATCCTTAATTAATTTTCGTTTTTGGAAAGCAAAATGAGATAAAACAGCAAAGAAGAGTCATATGAATAAAGTGTTCAATGGAATTACGAGTGAAAAAGTAACGTTCGCCATTTGAACGCAAAGAAAATCAAACTTGTACTCTAAATAAAAGAATGAGAATAGTAAAGACAAATAGCTCGATAGTGACTATTACAATGATATATACTTGTTCCAAAATAATACTTTCCTAGAAGACAATTGGTTAAGGTGTCCAGACCATTCAGTAATGTAACCCCGTTGTGATAGGGCGGATAGTACAGTGGTACTGATATCGGTCATCACGAGCCTGGTGCTAGTCCGATTTTGCTCTGAGCCAGCGAAGCCCATCATCCCTCCAGGGTCGGAGAATTGGTATCGAACTTTCCCGGAAATAAATCACTCTTTGCTGTCAAAATGGGAACGCTCCAGTCCGTCTATCACATGACTCCAGAGGGGAATCAAGCAGTAGCCAAAGTCACACGTAGAAGTCGGTTGATCACCGTGCATAATGGATGCGGAGGAAACGAATCGAATGTGGGAAGTGCTGGGATCCGCATAGAAAGACGTGACGATGGGTCATATAAAATAAAATAGAAAATAACTATATTTATACACTTTATATAAACACTATTCATGTTTGCTCAACAAGAATGTCGAAAAAATAACGTTGCGAGTCAGATCTTTTCAGGTATATTAACGATTCGTTAATATACCTCGTGGAAAATCGAGGGTACAAGACGCACATTAGGTTTAGGTGACGTTTAATAACACTTCGATTACAAAGCACGAAACGTCCGAAACTGATCAATCCACTGAGAATACGCTATGTATCCCATTCCATTTGTAGGATCGTGGAGGCGTTGGAAAGTTGCACAAAGAATAAAACAACTTGTCAAGCTCTTATGTTTACAATGGTAGTAGTTATCATCACAGTCAATGATGACTGAAAGGATAAACAAGAAATTCGTGATGGTTAAATTGTCATGATTAAGAAAATTGTTGGTGGTTTACCTTGTTCCTGCTTACGAATCGTTTCGAATCGAATTTCCGTTCTAATTTATCCATTTAGGGAAAAAAGATATAAAACCATTCAATGGGCCACAACGTTTGCAATTGGCTTTGACTGGGTAATTCCCTCCCCCGGACTCATCTGTCTGAAAGAGCAGATTACGAAGTCGACGGCGACTGTGACGACTACGATGACGACGAAGACTCGTTGTGTGCAGCAAATGAGTGGATTGTCATCTGCTTCCTTCATGCTTTACTAATTAACACATAATGCTAATTATTAAAATTTAGGCAAGAAGAACTTCGTGCGGATGCATTTCCCTGGTTGAATTCACATCACAGGAAACATAGTGATATTAGCATATTCGATCATATAAGGACAAACGAGGAGAGCCTGTTGTCCAGAAACGTCAGACAAACAGACCAGATCCATTAGTAAATGGATTTAATAAGGTCCATGGCCATTACTGTCAATATTTAGCCCCAGAAGACTGAGTTATTGCAAATGTCCAAGAGCCACGAATGGATATAAAGGGCACTTAGCACATTCAGGGAAGTATTACAGTTATTGTGAAAAAATTCGTTCTAATAAATTCTTTATTCAAAAGTTTTACTAGAATCTCAAATTAATGTTTAAAAAAACGGAAAATACTTTTCAGTGATAGCACGCAACGAGAACAGCGAATGAATTCGATCGTTAGTCGCTCCGTGTGAACTGATTCTTGATCGAAAGGGATTACAGACCTGATAAGATCAGTTCATTATTGAATTGTTCTATTTCGAGACAAATTAGATGAGATAGCGAAATAGATGAGAATAGGACGAATTTTCTCGTCGGTGATCCAACGAAGCAAGAGTGTGTAGAAGGAAGTGGTGCCGCATGAACTCTGTTCGATTGACTACTGCTTACTTCCTTGCTTGGATACTTGGATGGCCCGTCCTCAGTGGTTATCCGGACCCAGCATATTTTCCACTTTTTTAGAGTTTTGCTGGTTTAGCCATCATAATTCTCTGAAGTCTCAAGGTCAGCTTAGCCGAAGTCTTCTCTGGGTCGTCGACACCCCAGACAGTAGCCGCACTTGTGGATCGGAGGAGGATTTTCCACCATACGACTAGTTTGATACCACTACTGCGGCGATTCCTGGTATTGGTTTAATCCTAGCTGGGCTTCCAGCTGGAAAAGTCCGACTCATTCTCAGCATGGGAGAGACTTCGTTGGACTACGAATACCCCGTTGTACATCACAGCGCCACACCCAGGAACACCTCCCAGCCGCGATGAGGCGGTAAACTAAACTATTGGAAGAGTTCGATTCTAAGAAAGTAAGTAAGGAACATATGATTTGAAAGAACGACACTAAAGTGTTCGATTGACTATCTAGTAATAATCTAGCTACAACCATTCACTCGAACTTAAAAAGGTAATCTTTGAAGAAACAAATACAGGGCGATATTGCCCATCCAGATCATAATTAAGAATATTTATTGCTAATAAGGGAGTGTACGGCGCAGTAGTCGGAGACGCCATGCAACACACACGTGGAATCGATCCCCGCGCCCATGGCCCACCAAGCCCTCTATCCTTCCGAGGTCGGCAAGTTGGTACTAGACTTGTCTGGGAGGATACAGCACTGGCCCGAAACATCGGTAGGCCACTGCGAGACATTGTATAGGCCATATATGCATCCAGTCTCCTCCAAACGATGCTGAATGAAGTTGAATACATAGCGCATTACTCAGGGATCGATCAACACTGAGAGCTTTATCCTCTTTTTATTGTTAATAACGATCAGAAACGTTACATACCTTACACTAACAACTCATGTTCAGAGCGTTTGAAGCGCGTCGAACACGTCAAATTGATATCAAACTTGTCTGGAATGATAAAACGAAAACATTGATTTAATACAATGATAGCCCGTGAAAGTAAATTTATAGGCCAAATCGGGATGCAATCACCTCTACAGTGCTCCGAATGGGGTCGAATGCATAGCTCATCCTTAAGGGATTTATCAACGCCAAACACCTTAACCTTTCAATTTAGGTCGCATATCTATTGCGCATTTTCATTGGATTCATTTATCGAGAAATATACAGCAAAAAAGAGAATATGTCTCTATAGGTGACATGAAGTAGTTTGTTAAACGAGTACAGGAAATATAAGGATTTTAAAAAATTGAAATATGACAGTAACCACAATTTTAACTTATTATTTACTGCCTACTCTTTTTTTAACGACAGGGTACACGTTGTGAAATATAGTCTCAATGATGTTGAGATATTTGCAAAACTCCGGACCGCAGGTGTATGCGGTGGGGAACGAACGCGCTATTGTCCTTTCCGGGGAGTAGCGCGTTCACCACCACACCACGCGGGTCCTTCGTTTCGCCTGTCTCTCAGCTAGCTAGTTCTGATGGCAAAAGATCGATAGAACTAGCTAACTAAGAGAGGCGGAGTTTTGCAAATATCTCAGCATTATTGAAAATAACCACAATAACTCCCACGACCGACTTTCTATCAACCTCGGCATTGATCAAGTAATTTTTCGTATTTTTGTTGAGCAAACGCGAGGTGTTATTATTCTTTATTCACGAATGAGCTGACGTTTCGGCGGATTTCGAAAACCACTTGTTAAATCGTCATTTGAAAGAATCCTAGTAGGCGTATGAGCGACTATGAAGCACCGATGGTGAATATAATGGCACCCACATGGAAAATATGAAGTTAAACGTGGATAAGAAGTAGTACTGAGAAACAGTTAGATTTATGAGTACGAGCGAACGCCCCTGCAGTGCCAGACCGATGGCTTCCGTGAGCTTTTATTTTCTGCATAATTTTATTGTACTAAATCTTAATATTTATTCCATCGGTGCCTCGAGAACTATTTGTAGGAACCTTCTCAACAAAACCAGTAACACTAGACGCTTTCGTTAAAAAACGGAAATTAAGCTCGTGTTCTATGAGTAAGTTGAGCCTATTCACTGAAATTTTTGGGCGCAGTAGAACGGGCGGACTTCGCCGATATTTGCTCGTTTGACCCGATGATTAACAGCATTGCAAATGATAAACCTATTATTTCAAGCATGCGCCTGACCACTACAAGATGGTTTTCGTAAAGCTAGGAACATTTTCATTTTCAGCTATTTAAACTCAATGTTGTTCCATTATTCACCAATGATCTCGTAAAAAACAAGATTTGAACGGCCGAAACTGGAGGCCATAGAAGCGGCTATCGTACGTATCCTCGAATATCCAAAACTAATAGTGTCTATAGCAAGCCACGAGCCGACAACTGCAAATAACGGCTTAACCTCATTGTTCTCTCTTTTGAGTTCCACATTCCGCCTTCCTGATATTTAATTGGATTTCGGACGTGCAAACTAATGAAATATTTATACATTTACGTTGCAGAACAATGAAGGTTGAAAGCGTTCGACGTTGATCAATAACTTAGTGAAGTATCACGCATTCGATAGTTATTCAGTATTTTTATTCTTCCAGACAAGTCTGATATTAATTTGTCTAGCCTATAGCGATGAAGGACTTTGTTTACGAGTAGCGCGGGATCGAACCAACGACAATGTGTATATTGTACGATATATCAAATCACAACACTATACTGGCAACAGAAATATCTTTCCTAAATCTTAGTTATTTTCAATTTGAATATGAATGACAACCCTAGCTGAAGAAGAAAAAAACTGCTTGGAAGTTGAAACTGCAAGCAAAGCAAAGCCAGAGAGATGGGAAATGCCGACAACAAGCTAATTATGATAGGACGGAATAATACATTTCAGAACTGCCATTCCGTCTAAAAAAAAAAAAATAAAACAGGCTTCCTATGTAAATAAAGATTATATTTAACGTTTAGTGTTAAACTTCTTAATGATTTCTGCTTCGTAAAATAGCGGCGTTACCTTTCTCAGGTCTGTTGTTAGTAGGAGATCCTCCTTCGCCTATTCTTGAGCGCCTGATGTCAATCTAAATAAACTTGTACTTTAAAATGCTCATTGAATACCGTAGGGTTAAAATTAAAGTGAAAACAAAAAACGGAACCTCCTGCTTATTAGATGTTTTCTGCTTTAAGAAAAATATGTGTGCTCTAAAATAAACTAGAGAAAAGAAAAAAGAAAGGAAAAAAATAAAAAATAAAAGAAGTTTTGAGAAACAACGCTATAGTGGGCTTAAAATTCGATTCTCGTAAGGCTGAATAGATTATTATGCATCCTGAAGCATGGCTGGCATTATGAATTTGAAAACAGAGAAACAAAGCTATTCGTATTTCTATCATAAGCAGGAGTATTCATAAGCTAGATTCCAGTCCGAAGCACTCGAACTTCGTATGTCTCCAAAGTGGTAAAATTGGTATCCAATCTCTTCAAAGGAAATTCCTTTAATACACGGTTTCCGACTCTCTGTGGTAAAGGCATGGGAACGCACTAGAACGACTTTCTTAGGAATCCAGGGAGAACCTGCTCGAGCAACATTCTTCGGCGTTCATAATGACGACCGAAATCCTCAAGTAGAAGTAGAACTCACATGGAAATGATAAAACTTTTGCAGACACGAGGAAACGTGTCGAACAAACGATGCACTGGATTCTCCACAACATGTGATGTCGGACAGTGTGAAAATAAAAACTAAAAACTCATACTTACGCAAGCTTAGTTAAGAGCAAAATTCGTACAAATAGGTAAAAACCTTTGTGAATAAATGAAAATGAGCATACTGACGTAAGTGCGGACTAATCACTGACAATTAGCCGTGAATGTGAAGTGACCGGAACCTGAGCAATACAAAATCGTCATTGTTATCCGCCTTGAAGGAATGAAAGTATACGTTGCAGAGCAACACGGAAGCCAAAAATCGAGTCAGCCATCAGCAAACACGCGACTACGTCTAATTTTGTGTGACGCCGACCTGCAATACGCCTAAATTTTCGCTGGTGCTCTGTGTTCATTGAAGAAATCAGTTCGAAAAAAGATATAACTTGTTGGGCCATCCTCAAGTGTCAGCTAACTAAGCACATGGGTCGCTGACGTACTGCAGGAACCCGCGTCGCAAAGCAGATTTCAAATTTCGCACTGAGCAACAATGACTAGAAGCTGCCTGTGTTGATAACCTGGGAATGTTTTAGCACGACTATCACGGATTCCTAAGGGAAATCACGCCTGGCCAGAATTTAACATGTTTATGCGAGAAGATAACAGAACCTCGAGTTGCACTCGTTCCCAAACACTAACCCGTCCATCACCGCGAGTAACGAATGTGACAAAACGAGATGAATAGAAGAAGCGCTGACATGACATGTGAAGACGAGCCATCTTAGTATCTAACTAAGAAAATAGCCTTTCACGGATCACTTATATTAGTACTATAGTTTGCTATCTATGTTGAATAGGCTATCGACTAAATAAGAAGGTATAACAATCAATGTGGCAAACTAAACAACAGGAAGGAATACATATCGAAATCAATGCATGCGGCACACTGTCAACCATTGCGAGTTTTTGAATACGTAGCTATATCGTGGTACTGTAACCAAGAGGTACTGGTATTCACTTCACGATATGAATACGGTATTCAGACAGCACATATCCCAAAAACTCCATGTAGAACTCGTCCATCTGGAATCCTTGGATGTCTGATTTGCAGTGAAGTAAAAGGATCAAAATGAGGAAGAAAACTAGTATATCCTCGCATCATATGGTTGCAATTCACATCGTACTCTCCGTGAAAAGAAAAATACTAATAGGCAGTAAATAAAAGTTGAAATTGTGATTTCGACTACAGCTTGAGCTTAACTGGGCTCAATGAGGATGATACTAATGACAACGTTAAGGTAAAAAGATTGACTGAGAGAAAGGTAAAGCAAGTGGTTAAGTAGTGACGTGCGTAACAAGTTAGTCACCGGAAGTGGTAATCGTGACTCGATCTGTTCTGGGATCACGTTCTGCAAATATCTCCGCTTCATGCTAGTACTCTTGCTTAAAAAAAACTTGATTTGGTGTATTATATCTCATTGCTTAAATAAAACTCTGGAACAAAAAATATATTGTGCCGCTTTGATCTGATATGACTTTAACCTCCCAGAACTTAAGTTTCCTTTATCTTCTACCATTTCATTATTTCCCATAATTCTGTCCACTTTCAGTGTTCAGCAAACACTGTTAACAGATTCGATTAGAAGCTGAAACAGAAAGTTTTGATATATTATTCATGCAAATTAAAAAGCATTACAAATGTATATCAAGCATGAAGGGAAAATTTTCTGCTTGGAATGACACAACAATCCATATTCCTTCGAACTCATTTGTTCATTTTGATGAATATTGCACTAAATGGTACCCAGGATCGACTTTCTATTAACGTCGGCGTTGAATTACGAATTTGTTGTTTCTTCCCACCTTTCACACAAAATGAGGGCGCTTGTGAAAAACATGTTTCAAAAAGCCACCTCTGTGTGCACAAGTGGGAAACTAAAGGAAGAATCGTGCGACTTGGCTCGGCAAACAGCCAGCTCCAATGGCTACGAAATTGTAACCCCACGAGATCAGTTTCGAAGGAGAGCGACGCTCCAAAACGAAGGCCTTGGCTGAAACGAAGTCCCGTTAATCTTGCCCTTCATTAGTGATGAAATAAGTGTAGCGATAAAGCGATGCTTAAGAAGGGCAGATCTAGAGGAATCGGTAGAGCTAATTGAAATACCACCGAATATCCTTCGTCGTCAGCTAGCTCGTAACCGCCTGAATGACCGCCTGTGTGAAACACCATGCGTAATTTGCCCTTACGGCAGAGATGGTGAGTGCATGAGTTCAGGTACGATATACCTGATCTCTTGTAGTACTTGCAGAGGTGAATATGTTGGCGAAACGGGGAAACCTTTATGTATCCGCATAAAAGAACACCTAGATGGCAAACGAAAAGCAAAACAAGGCACTCCACTAGGAACGCATGGGATAAGCTTAGTGGAGACGATTTTGATATAAAAGTCGTTATCCTCGCACGGGATCATGAAACACGAACGCACGAACTCCTCGAGGCTTTCTGGATTAATGCCAAAAATCCTACAGTGAGTGGCAGGGAGGAATGCCCAAAGATCAGACGTGATCTCGCCCCGTACCTTCGTGTCGATCGTTGATGTGGTGGGGGGGGGGGGGGGGGGGGGGGGGGGGTGCAGTCGTCAGCCATATGCGACTCTGAGCGGCAGTTCTTCCTCGGTGGAAGACAGGTGAAAAAAGCAGTGGGTTTTATACGAGAAGCCGTAGATCTCGTAATTATCGTGCAGATTTTCTTCTTTCTGTTTGTGCTGTTGAAGTATTTGACCTAATAAGTTGCGTATTAGTGCACCCTTCCAGGCTCTGAAGAAGGCGATACTGCCGAAACGTCAGCTACGGTTGTATTGTATGTGTGTTATTGTATGAAAGCAAACGTATGCTGTTTAGCAACTTCGCGATTGCTGAGAGAGAAAACTACGCATTGCACTAAAGTTTCCAGAAATTTTAGACAGTTTCATGACTTTTTATGAGGTGTGCTGCTGCAATGGTGAACACCATTCAGGAATTTCTGGAAATATAGAGATTGCGTGAAAACGAAGGATAGAACTATTTCTATGGGCCTTTCCTTTTATAGCGAAGAACTTTTATAGGATAACCGCAAGATCGACTTTATTGTAACTCTATTGATGGTCCTATTTCTATCGGAAACTGTAAAAGAAAAATTATGCCTATAGATAAACGAAACGGGCCAAAACTCAGACTGCGGTTTACAGCGGTGGATTCATCCCACCGGCAGAGTCTCCCAAAATGCGAAGTGCTCCGACGTTTCCATCAAAAAGCCCAGCTAAGAATAAACCAATACCAGGATCCACCACCATCCTGGTATCAAACTAGTCGTATAGCGAAAAATCTCCTACTGATCCACAAAGGCTGCGACTGCCTGTACTAGTGACCACCTGGGGCGAAATTTGGCTTGGCCGACCTCGCGACTCCAGGGGACCACAGTGGCTAAATCAGCAAAACTCCGAAAAAATGAAGATTATGATGGGACCCACAGTATCAGTGAGGACAAACCACCGAAGTATAGCACACGTGCTCTCAGTGAACACAGTGTGTTTTCTAGAACTCATCCAAAATGCATTACAGAACAAGTGACACTTTATTTCGGTCGGTCGATTGCCGACTTGCTAAAATTCTTTCCCAATCCAAACACTGCTGTCAGAAAATAGTGAAGGACGCTGGCTTTTCGATAACTAGAGGACCTGTGAAGTTGAAAGCTTAAAAGACTTATTGAAAGCACCTCTGCCTGTACGGTGGTATATGTGTTGCTATTTACTACATTCTACGATTGCCACCATCACTTGGAATTCTGTTTTGCAACCTATGCATATTTTGCTACTTTTCTTATCTATCCACTCAGTGCCACAAATGTAAGTCAATATAGCGGTCAAAATTCAAATACAAGTGAATTATAAGCTTATCTTAGCAAGGTGGCCTTGTTTGCCAAATTTCAACGTACAAAGCACAATAGGCTTGATCAACGAACTCATCCGAGAACCAGTTTTCTGGTAAGTTATGAAGTGTAGAGAAAAGCTTTCACATTTCTTCGTATTTTTGTTGAGCAAACGCGAGGTGTTATTATTCTTTATTCACGAATAAGCTGACGTTTCGGCGGATTTCGCCTTCCTCAGAGCTTGGAAAGGTCAAGTTGATAGCAATCTACTCGGCCAGACGCCTCCATAACCAAACAAAGAAACTCTAAACCAAGATTTCAATCACATTGAACACAGCTCTGCACACGTGATATAGGGCAGTATATAAGACTGCTATCCTGATGGGAGGGGCACATTATGCTTCCATGTGATTTCTGTGCGGTTGGTCTCCACGTGACATACTTAGTGGAAACCTCATAGAAAGCGGTGAGTGTGCAGAGCTATGTTCAGTGTGATTGAAAACTTGGTTTGGAGTTTCTTTGTTTGGTTATGGAGGCGTCTGGTCGAGTGGATTGCTATCAACTTGACCTTTCCAGGCTCTGAAGAAGACGAAATCCGCCGAAACGTCAGCTTATTCGTGAACAAAGAACAATAACACCTCGCGTTTGCTCAACAAAAATACGAAGAATTACTTGATCAATGCCGAGGTTAATAGAAAGTTGGTCGTGGGAGATTCCCATTTCTGTCTTTCCAGAATGAGTAAGCCTTTTAGTCAATGCGAAGAATATGGGAAATTAGCTTTTAGTGGTGAAATAAGGGAGAACAAATGAAACGTATTGAAATCAATGCGCATTGTCCGTTATGTATTGATTTTATCCTGATCACCAGTCCAGTGATGGCTTTAGATTGATAACACAGTGCTCTGCACAATCATATTGATTACGCAATTTAGGACATTTTCGAGAATCCCAAGCAGAAAGAGCAATGATGTAAGTGTGCACAGGTCTTCGAATCGAGTCCATTCACTAGACACAGCCCAAAAGGAAATGAGTCGTAGCCGACTCACAGTGCCACTCTGCCCTCCGATATAACTCATACCGGCAAAAATGGGTTGGAAACGCAGAAAAATAACCAATACGTAAAATTTTAAAAATCCTACATTTTAATTAGATAACAGGTAGATATCCGCCCGCAATAATGTTATACAACCAACGGATATTATAGCTGTTATCACTTACGAACTACAACCATTTTTACTGTTGAATTTGTATATAAGGATAAAATTCGTCCAAGAACTTATATTGAAAAGCCTAATGAGGGCCTAAGCAGCCTACGACTTCCTAGATCCAGTTTTCTCGAATTGACGGGCTAATTGGATGTTTTACATTCTTACTCCTTTTTCTCCTTCCAATTCGATTCTTCGCATAACTTCATTAATCAAAATTTGTCAATAACAACAAATTACGACTTATTTTTTGACTTGTGCAAAAGTTTGCTGGGATTTTTCTCCATCAAGCTTTTTGTTGATAGAAGCTAATATTAAGGTGGAAAAGAAAAGCGGAGCATAGGAGTAAATAGTTTGTATCTACAGAAATTGGCAGCAGTCGCACTAGGGATTCGACGTGCAACCGACAAAAACAATAACTTTTCACTTTTTCTATGAGATACGGTAACGAGTATTGAAGATGACGCCACTGAATAGATTTCTTGGTTTGCTTAACGTCTTCCTTCAATAAATCGTATTCTTCAACCTTCTTTCTATCTTGTTTTCATTCGGTTTCTTAGAATGAACTTATACGCTCTCTTACATTTAGAATAACTGCTTCTCAGTAATTCATGTATATACAAGAACGTGGTACTTTTTAAAAAGTTCATTCAAGCAAACTCCACTATTTGATTATAAATAAGGAACATTTAAAAGAGGAATCTGTGTAGGAAATGATTACCGAACGTCGAGGAGAGCGATTTCTTGCTGGTGTGAGTGGAGTTGGATTCATCAGCTTCTCTTCGAAACGATCGTCTTCTCTTAGCAGATAGTTTGACAATGACCTGAAAATTCCTCTCGTCAGTTCAGTTTCAACGGGTTTCACTTATTCAAATCACTGCGATCATTTCACATCAGCAAATGAAATAGTGGAGGAAAGACAAGAGACATAGCTAATTTTGTGGAATGTAGAGAAGAATGAGAAACAAACGGACTATAAAGCTCATAGAACAGCTGCAAGTGATCAAATTGCTCAGAATATTTCGTAAGGAAAAGTGTTCGAACAACGAAGTCCCATTGCTGTAGAATCTTTTAAATAATATTTTTGGCATGTGTACAATTCTTGCAACAGCTCGTACCCAACAATGAGCAAAATCGGCTCGCTCGAAGATTTTCGGTTACTAATAAGCTCATTTCAGAACGTTTCTACCATTTTCACCTCTCTACCTGTTATACAGTTCCTTTTTGTACTTCTTCACTTGTATAAAGGATATAAGCTCTCGGCGTTGATCAATCTCTGCAAGATGCGCCGCGCATTCGACTTCATTATGCATCGTTTGGGGGTGATTGAATGCATATCTGGCCTTTACAATGACTAGCTGTAGCTTACCGGTGTATCAAACCAGTCTTGCTATGCTCCTAGACAAGCGTGGTACCAGTTTACCGATCCTGGAGCCATGGAAAGCTTGGTAGACCATGGGCGCGGAGATCTATTCCACGTGTCTGTTGCAGTGCACCTCCGACCACTGCGCCACACGCGCCATTTGCCTGTATAGCTTATTTTATCCACCTTTTTCTGAAGTTTTACAGCAACCTCCTGCTAGCTTATCGATGAAACAATGCACTTCCTGTTCTTACCACTTACAACTTTTTCTTGTTTATGTAAAATTCACTTGAAGGAGAGGCAAAAAAAGTTGCAGAGAATTTTATAGTTAATTTGGACATCATAAGTCGATCCATTAAAAGTGAGTACACTCTACAAGAATAACTTAAGTATTCAAACAAAAAGAACACGAATAATTTGATCAATGAAGTGCAAAAGAAGCAAATAAAGCTTGTTCGAAAAAAGCGATAAGTAGAACGAAGCACTAAAACCATTGAAAGTAACCATCATTGCGTTATTTTGATAGTCTTCCATGGTCTGATTTCTTGAATAATGGAACAATCTGAGAAAGAAAACGTCGTTGGAGCCGTATTCAATCGATATTATCATATAAATCCATGAATTCTTCACTTGCCATTCTCATCAAATCCCAAGGAAAAAATTTTAATAGGGAAAGTGGACGAGTTATTCGAAACTTCTTCGCTTATCGTAGATTTGATTGATTCTATGCGTATTTGATTTAGAAACGAATAAGTAAAATAATGAGGAGCAACAACCTCAAAACCACGGAACATCACAAGGAAAACAATCCAAGGATGTTGGAATTCATTGAAAGTACTTCAAATCCGAAGTTCCTTCAAACTCGACATAATAAATCGATAATTATTCTTTCTTTGGTTGGCTCACATAAGGTTGATAAATGAATACCAATTATTATCACTTATCAACCTCAGTGAAAGTAGTTTTAGTTGCAGGAGAGCCGTAAATGTCTCTCAGATCGATAATTCAGAGACTTCAAATACGAGTATTTATGAACATTCAAATCAATTCCAATGAATGAATGTGCTCAAACAGAGATAGACGACGATGATATCAGAAAAGAAGAAAGACTTCTGTAGCAACCATCAGCTAGCCGCTAAGGTTTCAAGATACAAGCAGGAAGCCGCTGAACTGAAAGAACAGAACAAAGAAGAAGGAAAAGAGCTAAATTAGTCATACGATTGAGAAATCTCCAAAAATTATATAAAAAACTATACCTTTATATACAGCAAAAAACCTCTAATTGTATTTGTCTCATTGGGACTTATTACTAGGAAAATTACGCCATTCGCCACAGAAATGATTCCATTCTTTCGACTCATTATAATTCTTATCTACAATTTTCCAACATTATTAGTCCTTGACACGTTTTAGCTTTTACAATTTAATGATTTACATCTAAACCACCTGCTTTCCTAAAAAAGGACTTGACTGGATAATCTAATGTAGCCCACATAAACACCACCTGTTTCAGCTGGCGTCCCGTTGATTGTCGAGTGACTCGAACGGGTGCCAGCGAATCTTCTATTTCTCACTGTCGCGTGCAAGAGCAGCCGAGTGTGTTTTGCTCATTAAAGCGTCAGAGACAATATCATACCTTTCTTCTAGGCCTTTCGTGAAGAACTTTGACCATCAAGAAAGTCGTCTTCCTGCAATGCGTTTGATATCTCGTAGAATTCAGCCATTAACGGCTCTTACCCATCGGCTGTCGTTCACCAGCATTACGTATCTGGCCCATCTTATCTTTGACAGTTTGATATAAGAGAACCCGCCTTCAATTTTCAATTATTGATGCAGGTCCACGCTTCGGATCGCTTACCTTAGTTGTGCGACACGAGATACTCCTGGCATCGTCGTTTCGACTGCGCGTTCAATAACGCTAAGTGATCCTTCATCCTTCTTAAGCAGCAACCAAGTTTCTGACGCATACCAAAGGTAGGAAATGCCGTTAAGTCGAAGAGGTGGGCGTAGAGTCAGGTGTTCTTTCTTTTCATCACTAAATCCTCGATGCTTGTAAAAGCTCTCAGATCGTTAGTTTCCTCCTGCTCAACTCAGGAGCTAATTCGTTCATGATGTTGATTTCCCGACCTAGATGTAACTGCAGCACCCGGGGATATTCGTACCGCTAAGCATGAATCGGACATAGGAAACCAATCCGTTTTTAATGAAAGTTGTTTTGCTGACATATAGCCGAAGACCAATCTTTCCCAACGTGCTATCAAATTCGGCAAGCATTTGTTCCACCTGGCTAGTGCTTGCTGGTATAAGAACGATCTTATCAGCAAAGCGAAGATGGTGTCACCGCTGGTCATCGATCTCCACTCCCATGTCGCCCCATTCCAGTGTTCGCACGATATTTTGGAGGGTGGCGGTAAATAATTTTGGCGACATAGCATCGCTTTGCTTAATCCCTCTTTTGGCGTCGATGTTAATATCGTTGTAGAATAGTGATATTTTATTCCGAAACCGACTTTCCTTGAACCTCGGTATCACTAATCAATATATATTCTTTCTTTGATGAGCTTACACGAGGTTGATAATGATATTTATTTTCGGCTAACGTTTCAACGTCTTCGTCTTCCTCAGAGCTAACGATCCGAGTCGACGGTCGTATGTCTGTTTTTTCTCCAAATTTGGGGATTAGGAAAAACATGTGTGCTAAGTAAGTAGACAGCAGTGGTAAATAATGCGATTGTCCTATTAAAAATAAATATCATTATCAACCTCGTGTAACTGAGGAAGACCTGACTCGACACGAAGGCGAAGCTGCCACGTTGAGACGAATAACAAGCATGGACCATCGACTCGGATCGTGGGCTCTGAGAAAGACGAAGACGTCGAAACAGCCGAAAATAAATATCACTATCAACCTCGTGTAAGCTCATCAAAGAAAGAATATATAGTGATATTTTAGTTGTGATATTTGCACGCAGCTCAAGAACGATCTTCATACGCCAAGTAAGTACTCCCTGAGTGCCCAGGGCTTCCATGACTACTTCTACTTAAGTTCAGTCAAAGGTCGTCTTCAAATCGATGAAAGTGAGACAGCGCAGTCTCTTGTACTATCGCGATACTTGAATGAGCCGTGCTAATTCGGAATTAGGCAGGCTAAAATACATCAGAGATTACCCTTTGTCTCCGCGTACTTGTCCTACCCATTGGTTCCGTATCGTGGGTGCTTTGGGGATCAGGGGAAGGAGGACCTTTTATTTCACTGCGTTTAGCGTTTGATACCCAAATATATCTTGCTGAGCAGCGAACGCAGTAGATGGATGTTCTCACGGGTAGCTTGCCAGTCTCTCGCAGGATAGACGAGTAGCATATTTATTGGAGGCAGCACCTATCCATGTCCCATATTCTTCCTCGCCAAATGATTGCAGCCTTGTAGCTGCTGAACTGACTAATAGAATACAATCCGCATAAATGAGAACATACTCACGCACACATGCATGAATACGTCTACGTAAATATAGAAGGTATGCGCCTAATCGACGCAGCAGAAACGTATATCTGTTTTTTTTTTCTCCAAATTTGGGGATTGGGAAAAACATGTGTGCTAAGTAAGCAGACAGCAGTGGTAAAGAATGCGATTGTCCTATTAAAAAGTGATAGTACACTAATTAACCTATTTATGACATTGCGCATTGTAACGCTGCTGTACGTTTCGGACCGTACATTTTGATTCCAGTGTGCATTCGAATGAGCTCCACTGACCCGCGGTCTGAGGAGCCTGGCACGCGAAAATGGCCACATTCGTGAAGAGTCAAAAGAGCGAGAAAAGTGTACAAATATCCCTGAAGTAAAAAGTGATGAATACTTTGCTTGTTCTAGTTGCGCCAGATCAGTCGAGGAGCTGAAAACTACTCCTGAATGCACTCGTTCTTATCAACTGCCAAAACAAACCTAGAAATGCAAGAGAATGGTG
The DNA here is from genome assembly GCA_900624975.1 of Angiostrongylus costaricensis. Classification (NCBI taxonomy): domain Eukaryota; kingdom Metazoa; phylum Nematoda; class Chromadorea; order Rhabditida; family Metastrongylidae; genus Angiostrongylus; species Angiostrongylus costaricensis. The sequence goes on along the minus strand of UYYA01004523.1, from coordinate 27,033 downwards.
AAATGACAAGACTTGTCGAAGGGTCCCTGTACCTCCTAGCAAATTAAGTTTACTCCTTTCCATTATGAAACACGAAAGTTCCTGAAGGAAGCATCCAATGTAAAGAAGTAAAAATGCTGCTCTCCCTTCGTAAGGAGGTACAGTTGAAGAGAAGTTGCAGTGGTAGGTGAGTTCTCTATCGAAATCATTTAAAGGTTGAGTAGGAGAAAACGAGCAGCTCGGGCATCCAGGATCGACTTTCTCTTAACCTCGGCATTGGAATATGAATGTGTCGTTTTCTTGTTCAGCAATCGCGAGGTTTTTAAACAGCA
>UYYA01004523.1:0-25741 GCA_900624975.1 Angiostrongylus costaricensis | reverse complement strand
TCGTGACTTCCAATGAGGAAGTTTAGAACAGCTGATTATCACGAAGGTCACGAAAAAGCGGCTCTGAAGAAGGCGATACTGCCGAAACGTCAGCTAGCGTTGTATTGTATTGTGTTTTTATGGAAGTAAATGTATGCTGTTTAAAAACCTCGCGATTGCTGAACAAGAAAACGACACATTCATAATTGCTTTCTTCAATTACAAACTTGTTTCACCGCCAACTTCTCCACTTATTCGAGCAATTTTCCTGCCCTCACCGAAGACAACTGTCAGTCTTTAGGTAGTTTTTGTTTTACATGAAAAAATATGGTCATTATAGCAGTCCTATTTCATAGTAACTTCGATTTTATCACACGAAGGTGTTTAACTAAGTAAGTGAAGCAACACTTTGTAAAGTGGTTTACCGATTAATAGTGAAAAGCTATTGCGAAGAATTCTCAAAAATTATGTCAATTAGTGTGATTCCAACCAAATTTGTACAACTAATAAGTTTCAAAAAAGTATTACATTACTCAGAACCAGAGAGGTAGTGATACCGTTCGATAGGCGCTATGCACTTGTTTAACAAAGACAACCAATTCGTTCATTACTACAGGACTGGAGAACTGGTGCCAGACTTATATGCAAGGAAAGAACCCACACTAAGTTTATTCATCGGTAGCCCACTATAAGAGCGAAATTTCCATCCAATCTCTCTACGGTGCTTAATGAAATCGTGCATCTGACGCATCCCTAAGGGATTGATTGCTGCCGAGCGCTTTGTCCTTTTATTCCTTATCATACAATTTCGGAGCAAATGAAGCTGCTACCTCCTCAAATCAGGGCCAGCAAATAGGTGCCAGACTTGTACGGAAAAGCTTCAACTGTTGCAAGAAACGCTGGTGACTGGCCAATAACGCTCTGGTAGGACTTTTCCGGAGTTCCAAAATCAATTACGTGTTCAATCAATGGATTCAGCGTTCATGTCGCACATATAATTCAACATTCAAAAATATTCATCGTAACGAAAGTAAAATCGCTGCCGGACCTACACACGCACTCGACCGCCGTCATGGGTGGTTTGTGTAAGATAGGAGAACGAATTAGAGACGTGCCGGAACCGTGTGAATCGAACAATATTTGGACTCGACTCATCTCAGTATTCAACCAGCGTATTATTGAAGAGCCAAGGAACGAAATAAAAACCACGATTGGCGAAAATCTATATATTCGGAAGCCTACGCACGAACCACTAATGTTTGGTGCTTTGTAATAAAATCCGATGAGAAAGAAGGTAACTGTATGAAAATCGAGACAGGTTTGAAACATTTCCAACACATTGTATATGCGAAAAAAGTAGGCTTAAACAAAGATTCAAAATAAATTGTACTTCATCGAAAGCACCCTAGACAAGAAACCGACCAAATTAGCATTTCGGTAATGACGCAGGTTTTTCGACAGAAGGCGACAGTATTTCAACAACCGAAACATTTAAGGACCAGGGAATACGAAGACTTGGCGAACTTGTAAAGGACACTTTTCTCTATTACTTTGAAGCCATATGTAGTATAGTGGGTAATGGTAGTCCAGGGCACATACAACTTCTTTGAATCGATCCCACGCCCCGAGAAAATCAAGCCGATCAACCCCCGGTATCGGTAAATTAATAGACTGCATTAATTGAATGCACGGCGCACTCATCAGGTATTGACCAAAGGCGAACACTTTATAGGTTTATCCTTGATCCCTCTAGGGTTGACCAAGGATAAAAATTTTATTGTTGTATAGTAATGGAACTAGAATCTTGTGAGACAACCACAACGTTCGAATCGAACCTGAGGTTCCGAGTTTTGCTTAAATCTCAGCTTTCATTTCAACTCTAAAACGCTTTACGAACTTTCCAATTGTATCGAACAACCAACCTATGTATTCTAGAAAAAATTTTAGATGGAAGAGATCATAGTGAATTTTCTAAATATTGCGCTCCTCTAGTCTTAGAGAGGAACGTGTTGCAAGATTCATAGTAAGACATGCACCGTATATGGAGAAGACTATTGAGGATTTCACATGCCATAAATGATTCGCGTTTTCTGTCAAGTACATTGAGGATTTCACATGCCATAAATGATTCGAGTTTTCTGTCAAGTACATTTCTCCTACAAAGATAGATGATGTTCTGAGTAGGCATCTAAAGTTATAGCAGAGTGATTCCTATCGTTATTGAACACAACCGACGCCAAACAGCTCAAGCGATCTCAGAAGTGTCTAAAATTAACTAATCAGACGTTCTAATGCGATTACAAGAGCATGAAATAAGGAAGGTCGATTTTTGAATGCGGGACACAATTACAGCACTACAACGCACGTGTCTATGGCGACCTGGTAGAAATTTCATAAATAGTATTCTAACATAAAGTACGTCCAGAATCTGAGGAAGGCGAAGTCGTCGAAACGTCAGCCATCGATCAATAACATCAAAAACAATGACAACGAAGATCTGTACCAACATCGCATCAGCTAAAGAAGATCAGCTTATAAGATCATATAAATAAACATATCACTTTAAGAGAGCGAAAAGCTCATCGAAACTATATTGTCTAGTGGCCAGAGCAAAACTTTGCGAGCTGTCGATGCTTTTCTTCTAGAAGCATAAAAAACAACTAAAGGTTTCATAAAACAACCAAGGGGAATGATTAGAAAGCATGGAGCACAGCTCAAGGGCGAAATGAACAGGGAAGTTTTCTACACAGAAAAAACAAGTACGCCAACATTCTTAACCATTTTATTTACTGCCTACTCTTTTTTATGGCAGGGTATACTGCGAAATATAACTTCAATGATGCTGAGATATTTGCAAAACTCCGGACCAAGGATCGATAGAACTAGCTGAGATCCATGCGAGACGAAGGACCGGCACGATGTGGTGGTGAACGCGTTACTCCCCGGAAAGGTCAATACTGCGTTCGTTCCCCACCGCATACACCTGCGGTCCGGAGTTTTGCAAATATCTCAGCATCACTGAAGTTACGCCAACATTGCTGATAAGAAGACTTTTGAATCAGGTCGGTTGAAAGCGATGTTTCTTATCTGAAATCCTGGAAATCGGACACCAGCGTAAGGCTACGCAACATTTGCATAGCATCTGGTATTTTCTCGGACTTCAATAGCCTTATTGGAGTCAAACGAAATGAGGAAAACAAACTTACCTACGCAGGTATATTCTATTAATTAGGAAATTCAGGAAATGAGAAAGAAAAATAAAATCCAGAAAAGTCGCACATTCCTAGACACATTGTTATAGCATGGAAATGTTAAGCATCTTTGTGGACCCATCTATTGAAACTTCCAGCTAAGTATTTAATAAAAATGAGCAATCACTACCTAATTTCAAAAAAGCGTTACCGCAAGGATGTTCTTTGGCATCCGACGATAATCTGTGAAAGTCGGAAAAGTCCATCAGAATCATGCACAATGAATCATTTATAGGGATTTGAAAGGTTTCTCTCGGAAGCTTCTGACTCTGAACTCAATTGATGACGTTTCCGTAACCTCCTACGAGTTTGCTGTCGATCTTACAGATGCGTCTCAGGCAATGTTTTATACTACAGGTAGGCTTCTAGAAGATGCTATTTGGGAATGAATCATGCCGCAAAGCTTCGTACATCTGTCATAGTACTTTCCCAATACCATATTAGTTCAGACACCTTGAATAGCAGCGGACGAACAACTAGCGGCAAGTTAACCACATCTTGCTTTATCTCGCTGGTTGGGCCACAGCAAACATATAATTGTAGAAGCAACCAACTCTATCGGTTTGATCTTCTTAGTCATTTAACAGCGCAGTCAGCACCAGTAAGCCGTTGTTATTTGCTCTTTTCCCTGGTCAAGCAACCTACTAGATTGTGCTTGTGCTAAGAACACGAAATGCATCCCAATGTCCCTATTTCTGGCTAGACACTGTCCACGTGTGGGTTGTAAGGTTTCCCATTGAGGTTCTGTACATATATATACATATATATATATATATATGTATACATATATATATATAAGTAGAATGTTACGTGCTCCGAAGAGCACAGAGGAATTACTTATAGAGATCAACTATCTATATGAACGTTGACGTCAACAATGACTTTAGCCCTAGCAATAAGAGAACGTCTTAATGTGGTTCATGCCAAGACCAATCTGTTTAAACGAAGCATAGACGACATGTAGACTGTGTTCACCACGACGACCAAAAATATTCACCATAACTTCAGAACCCATCTTTGCAACGATGAACGTAAATCTCACAGTTGGAAAAAAAGCAATGATGAAACTACAGCTTTCCGGATTGTTAAGCTAGCAATATGACACAAAAAATATGGTAAAATTAGCAATAAAAGCTTAGAAGGTTTGGTCCAAATTGTGTGATTGTTGCCCATGAAAAACATGGCTCCATAGAATTCAAGAAACAAAGTCACAAAACGATTATAATCTGGATTTTTTCTTCTTTGAGAGCAGACTGGAAAAGCCGTATTATTTATACATACGAGGAATACGAGGATTTTCAAATCTTCACAAGAGTACCAGGAGTTTCAAAGTCTTAAAAAGACGTTTGTTTCCAAAAATTAGAGTAAAGGATAAAGGATAAAGCTCTCGGCGTTGATCAATCCCTGAGGGCCCATGCATTCGACTTCATTTAAGTATCGCTGGTGGTGATTGAATGCATATTTGACCTTTACAATGACTGGCGGTAGCCTACCGATATATCGAACCAGTGTTGTTATCCTCCCAGACCAGTCCGGCACCAATTTGCCGATCCCGGAGGGATGGAAGGCTTGGTGGACCATGGACGCGGGGATGGATTCCAAATGTGTGTCGCAGTGGTCCCTCCAACCACTACGCCACACGCGCCACAAAAATTAGAGTAGATATTCTAATTTTAAAAGCTATGAGCAACATATTTACGTCCAAGATTAAATTGCAAACCTTCTCAGAAAATGGATAAGGGGGATTAAAGGGTGAAAAGCAGAAGTAATGGTTCAAGCTATAGGTGTTGGTAGAGGGTCTGCAACGCCCACCCAGTGAAACACTAAGATGATTCCCAAGACCGATTTTCTGTTAACCTCGACATTGATCAAAAAATTCTCTGCATTCTTGATATGCAATCACGAGATTATTACTTTATTCTTAATTTATGAACAATGGACTGAAATCATAGTTTAGTTTTTGCTCCGTTTTGGTTATGGAAGTGTTTGGTTTGGTAAATAGCAGTCGAATTGACCTCTCCAACTTCCGATGAGGGCGAAATCTACCAAAACGTCAGCTTTTCATAAACAAGGAACAAAGCAACAATCTTGTGTGTGCTCATCAAGGTGATGGGACGATTACCCATTGGCGTCCAGAGGGAATGATTTATCTAGAGGTGGAGTCAAGAAAATCATCCACAACTAGTATTTCGTTCTCTTCTACATCTATGTCAATACACCTCTTTGTTGAATCAGGGAGAGGACAATGTCGTACCAGGGGTTCTCTTTTACAAAATCCAACATTCTATCACATCGACGAACAAATGCGCAACACCTGTTTCGGACAGGATTAAATTTTAATATTCGGAGTGACTACCACACGTTATCTGTTTAAAGCCAAGAGCCCTTATTCAATGAAAAATTAGTTAGAGCGTATTATTGTGCATGTCAGTGTAGCAGCAATTATGGGGAATGTTGTAGCTTCACGATTCTTCTTGTCATAGCGTGTGACCTGGATGTCATGTAAGCGAGGTGAGTGAGCACTGAACGCTATTGAACTATACTACCGCCTGGATCTTTCTAGAAGTCGCTGATTTCAACGAAATGTAGGAAATGTGACCGTTAATCTAATGATTACTCCTACGAAAACCTTCCCATAGTGTGATGACGTTCTTGCTTCACAAACGTGTTGAATATATTGAACATTGATTGAACGGAAATGAATGTCCGTTTGGCATATTACATGGACTTTATTGCCGCCCATTTCACTCGACACTGAGATGGAGAATAGGTGCTGCAGCCGACCAAAATTGACAGAAGCACGATTAGGCCTTCAGATATAAATTGGCAAAAGCTAAATTACTATGAATGGAAAAAGTTATATTTGCGTTGGCATAACACCTCGGAAAATTGCACCCATGAAACAGAAAAACGAACGTCGGGAATGAGATAGTTGAGAGTTGAGAAAAGAAATCATCAAATGCAGTGTGCGTTTAGCACGACTATCTGGTTTGTCTGGCCCAGGGTCAGAGTTTTGTGAATATCTCACATCGTTGTGGTTGCAGTTCACATTATACCCTGCCGGGAAAAATTATAATAGGCATTAAGTAAAACGTTAACACCGTATGTTTACAAAAACGAAATAGCAGGTGATGAAACTGCACCACAATGGATCATATAGGCAATGAAATTACATCGAGTAGGATCATGAGATGTAAATAGTGGTGACGTGTACTACCAGTATGTGACGCGCCTCGAATCGACTTCTATCGTTACATACTATTAAACTGTACCATGAGGACACTTATAATAATATGTCGATACCATTCATACGACTTTTCGCCTGTTCAAACCGGAAAAAAGAAGTCACATAACAATGAATGGAAACACCAATCAATTGTAGGTAGTCTACTCGGTGGGTCGTTTCTGGTTAGGACATTTTAATATGTCTCACAGAGAATGAATGCGAATTGTTTAGCCTTATCCAATCCATTTGTCGAGTAACATGCCGAGTAATTACATTATAAATGAAAAAACCACAGCACAATATGCAGTAGTAGTATAACTAGCAAAGGAGAGTTAGAAAGTGATAGGGAAAAGTTCCTACAACCAGACGAAATTTCAATTCCTCGTTCTTACACGCTTCCCGAGAAATGCTTACATTACCATCCAAATGTTAAAAAGCTCAGAGAAAAGAGAAAATGCTTTAACAGTTAGGATATTAGGTAGGTTGATTCTCACTCATACGGTGTGAAAATAATGGCCCTTTTTAAAATTAAACCAATGTGTTCTCATTCGAAGGAAACTTTGTGATTTGCTATAGAAGTCGTTAGAATCCGCAAATCATTCCCTACGGCATAAATGCCCTTCTGTTTTGTAATTATGAAATTCTGATTTTCTAGAGCTCACCAAGTGTTTTGTGTACTTCCCTTTCCGCTAGGGCTCATATTTTGAAAATTAAAGCAATTGAACAAATGGTGTTTTTCCATTAGAACGCAATAAGTACCACAGATTCGATGGTGTTTATGGCAGAAGGGGCTTCGTCGGAATTTTAAAGACCTAAGTTCCCCTTATTTCATTAGGAGATTTTAGTTCCAAAGAAGTTCAAAAATCATAGCGAGATCTTGAAGAACCGTGTCTAGACAGAGCAAAGTCTGTTCTAGAAGTGTACCATTTTATGATCACCTCAAGTGTTCCACTTAACAAAATATCACCAACAATTTGCGAGAAACCAGCTACGGACCATGAGTGTTAAATGAATAGTAAAAATACGAAACATAGTATGCAACGGCGTGCAATGTTTCCACAAACGAGATAAAAACTGGTTTGCACCCGCATTCACCTCATTGTGTTAAGAATATTCTCGATTGCAATGATAAAATAATTACTAGTAACCGTAAGCCAGTAAGGCGCTTAGTGTTCTAATGCCTAGAAAATTAAGCGCAATTAGGAGGAATGAAAAGCTGAGTAAAACGTGAAGAGAGAGCTCATGCAGTGCATGGGAAAAATCTTATGAAAGCAAGACTAGTTAAAAGACAAGACATAACCGCATTCGTGCTAAAGAGGTGCATTTTAATGGCTAACGTTAATGTTGATGGTGCTTGGGGTGTTCAACTAATTTTATGCTAAGGAAATTAATCAATGTCAAGGCGTAGTTGGAAAATGGAAAATGGGATAATGGTCACAATTATGGATTACAAAATGCATAAAGCATAAGCGAAAAACATTCATTAGTGATGTTGTGTGTGTGAGTGTATGTGTATGTGTATGTGTATGTGTGTGTGCCGTCTTTTTTCTTTATTGAACATCTTCAAGACCACCTTATGTAACCTAGTCATCAACGACAGTATGCAAACATCTCCTAAAGGTAAACACCAGCTTCACTAGTGACAGCGGAAACCTACTGGTTCATAAAAATGATTGCCATCTATAAGAAATATGCCTACTAATTGAGGCTAACTTGAGGCTAACTACGGACAATCATCTGGAATGCTTGCCATTGGATTTGCGAATTTTTTTTCAAATAATGAAAAAACTCACTGAAAATGCTAAACAAAACCAATGGGCTGAATCAGTGAACATTCAAAATGGTAATAAATGTGGCAGCTGTTTGTAATATTGTAAACTAATGGAATGACGTAAATCGGAAAACGGTGTCTAATGAGGTATACGACAACGTCAATGGGTTTGCGTAATTGTGTTGAAAGGGATCCGTGACGATGTCGACCGACTTCCGACGTATTCGGAGGGAATTTTAACTCGGTATGAACTGGACTGCTTCTAATCAGCTTCTCATTTCAAGGCAGAAATCCAATTCTATCGCTGCCATTCATCGTTCCGATAATATATTTTTCTACGCAAAAAACGTTTTGAGTTTCCATTCTTTTTCAGAACGAGAGGACAAATCAGATCTTACCACCTTCCGTATCACTGGCAAAACTCTCTTTTACCCAAAGTTTGACGAGGAAGAGAAAAACTTGATCAACAATATTTTGGTGTCACGAAAGTGTGTATATCACTTTGAAGATCATTTGAAAAACGACCACTCAAAGACAAAAAGACGGAAAATTCTAATCTCGGATTGAAGACGAAAACCTGAAAACATCTGCTGTCATTGGTTTGTCTGTTGTTTAGAATCGATATCTCTTTTTCCTCTTCGATTCACATGCATTCTATTCAATTCGGACTTACAGCTCGCAACGATGACGTACGTGTTCCACTGTCAGACCGCCGAAAATCGGTAAGATATACGCCGATTTTCGCTTTTTCGAAGCCCATTAGATCCGAACATAACGGTTACCACCAAACAGTGGAGCCTTGATGTTTTTCATCCATCTCCATCTCACAACAGACGATTGTGAAAAGAAAACAATGAACATCTACTTACGACACGTTTCCGATTACAACGGCGTCCAGTGTACTTACATACTTTGTAACATTATGCATGAGCAGTGAAAATAATGTACTAGTATGCCTGGAGAGTAGAAATACGAATGCTGAAGTGAATAGGTTGTGGCGATCATATTAATAGGCAAAAATTACATTATATCGAGAATAACTTCATTCGAAATAATCGATTCAAACCAAGGCAAAGAAGGAAGGAATATGCTATGTGAGCTACCCGAGAGGGAACTATTCGAACTATTTGGGCTATTCTTTTCTAGATTTTAGGTCGTAATGAAAATGTGAGAACGTCAAACTATTAGCGCGTTAAAGGCTTAAACTCTACACCAAGAAAACGCTCAGCACTACTAAACTTATTTCTTTATTAATGAATTTGTAAAAACAGAATACAGATTGCAAAAGTCGTAAAATAAAATAGATACGATAATTTTAAAAAGTTAGAAAGAATCATTTCCTCTACCATAATGTGCCTATAAAATGAGCAAATACTAAGCGATGAATATTCAGTGGTTTCAGATGCGGAGTCGAGCTGGTGATCGGCGGTCGCATGTCGCATTTTATTTTATTGTATTGCGCTGCGTTATCCTTCCAATACCGGTTTTCAAATAGAGAAAAGCAAAGAGATGCTCAGACATAAGCAAAACTCGGGACCTCAGCTGGGTTTCGAATTCGCGATTGTCCTTAGCGTGGTCTCACGTGCTATCTACCACATCAACCAAAGCTCTTGTTTTGACTTTCCCTCAACCAAGATTCTACTCAAACTGTTCTATTAGCAATCACCTGTAAAAGCGTTCCGTTTTGATGCGTGTCTGAAAGGTGCGACGCTCAACATCTCCATTCAGCATCGTTAAAAGCGATTGTGTGCATTTTCGGCTTTGTGGGTGCTTATCGCTGTATCAAATCAATGGTTTCATGGTTCCAAACAAATCTCGTATTACCACAACGTTGCTGAGATATTTGCAAAACTCTGGACCGCAGGTGTCTATGGTGGGGAGCGAACGCGCCATTGTCCTTTCCGAGGAGTAACGCGTTCACCACCACACCATGCGGGTCCTATGTTTCGCCTGTCTCTCAGCTATTTCTATCGATCTTTGCCACAGCAATCACCCTTCAGCGGGATTGATCTGGGGCGCCCAAATCGGCATAGAACCCAGTTAAGCTGCGGCTGTAGTTGAAATCACAATGTTATACCTTTTTATTTTCTGCCTACTATGATTTCGCGGCAGGGTACTAAGCGAAATACAACCACAACGTTGCTGAGATATTTGCAAAACTCTGGACCGCAGGTGTCTATGGTGGGGAACGAACGCGCTATTGTCCTTTCCGGGGAGTAACGCGTTCACCACCACACCATGCGGGTCCTAGTATTAATACCATTATTCGGAGGCACAGAGGACTTAGTTTAACGGGCACAGGGTGTCGAACTAAAGAGAGTACGCGTGTTGGAGTACGTCTGTAACCTGATGAGCTGCAGAGGCAATGTAGAAGAGAAATAAAACAGCATGTAACAAAGAAATGGTGAATAAAGAAGCAATCGATTTGAGAACGCACATATTAAAATTATTTACTTTTATGGGCAAAATGATAACAGTATTTGCCAAATAAACCGTATTTAATGAAATTAAGTAAAATCTTTGAAAAATTGCTTGCATGGAAAAGAGTGGAAAAATGAGGTGGAACGAGGTATTATGGGAAGCTCATGAATTTATACACAACCGCTGGATGTGATATCACTTTTTGTCATTTGCTGTTGAGATTAAATGTCCTCGCCTCTGAAAAACAATCGTCATTCACGAGAAAGTCCTTTCTCACTCCGACCTCAGGGTAACGGAATGTTGTCGATTGGAGTAGAAGAAATCCCAAGCTAAAATGTTCATGGTAGAAACACAATGCATACACTTAATACCTATCCATAAAAAAAGAAAATAACACATCCGCTTTTTAAATTGAAACTGCAAATAATCCACTTAATTAGAGAACATAAAAGCGCTTGCCCTTATATAAACTCCTGAAATATACATTTGGGCAAATGAGAAGTCGCAAATGTTATATAGAAGGCATAATTTCATCTAGAATCCTTTCATTAGGAAACTAACACGAGGTTGATAAAAACTTTATTCGGTTAGCGTTTTGGCGCCATCGGTTTTACCTGAGCTGGATTAATCCGAACCTATTGCCCACAGCTCTTCTTTCTTCCGATGAGGGTCTTTGTATTCTCATGAAGTCTAATCCAATGGAGCACCGCCCGAATAAAGTGACGTTATACGGTAGTGCTTTTCACACTTCACATACAGGATAGTTGTTGATAATGATTGTCCGTTGAAAATCATTCGTTTTTCTTTGGGCAATCCATCCTGCAGCAGCCAGTATCATTAATAGCTAGCACAGAGCGTTGCAATATTAGGAAAGATGAAAAGAAAACCGGCACTTAAAATAACTTCCAGTATTAACGTTCCTATACAGTAATAAGCAAACCAGATCACTTCCGCTGACTGGCAATTGCTGATAATACCGATAGAGTAAAAAAATGGCTGACAAAAAGACAAAGAATTATAGTCTTGGTTGGTATGGTGGATAGCACGTGAGCCGTGAGTCCTCGGAAAGGATAGTCGCGTGTTCGACGCTCACTTGAGATTCCGAGTTTCGACCATGTCTCAGCATTCTTGTGGTTGTATTTCACATAATACGCTACCATGAGAAAGATGGTAGGCAGTAAATAAGAAGTTAATAATGTGGTCGAACATGGTTTCGTATGATTTCCTCATTCTATTCCGGTAGCGACCAATTCTTTGAAAATTCTTAAAAACGATTCAAGTTAGGCAAGTGCCTGTCGTGTTTCAAAAAAATCTCTCCAGATGCTAAACTAGATTTGAGAATGGAAGTCAAAAACCACGAAAGACATATTGATTCCAAACAGCTCGAGTCGCACCCTCTAGAAGGAACCCATTCCTTAAAGGCAGCTCCAGCGTCTAAGAATCTACTTTCGGTACCAGATAAACAAGAACCTATTCCGAAATCTTAGCGTGTCAAGAATTTAAGCATGATGGACGTATTGTCAAATACTAGCAGAGGGAACATTACGTAGTGTCGGAAGTGAGAATTTATTTTAACAGAAAATCAACAGCAACCCCGTAGATTGAGTCATTTCCACGATGCTTAATGCACTTGAACACGGCTGCGTATTTCAATATGATTGATTAACGTCGAATGCTTTATCCTCTAACTTTTGTGTTTACTGAGAACGAGAACTGTTTACTGACAAGATTGAGAACGAATATTCAAATATCTACTCATAATTGGAAGCGGTTCAAGTTACAAGACGGAAATATCATTGGTAGATCTCCGTCGAGTGTTTGCTGTCAGTCATTCCAAACCCTTAGTAAAAGAAGTGGTGAATAGTGAAGTCAATAATTTGGAATCACTGGAAACTAAAACGTACAGCGTTCGCTGAACAATTTCTTGCCGGTCAAAAGAGATTTTCATTAGTAGAAAACCGAGATGTTCACGTCTCATCAACTTTTCAAGAGAACTTCATACTCTCAGAACTCCATTTTTGATAAGATATTGTTCGAATGATGGGTCTTTTGTACTACCATTACCGACAAAGGATGATCGATGTTAAGCACTCACTGAAATCAGAGTCGAGCACAGTGTTGCTTTAAAGGTGAAAGATAGTCGATGTGGCTTCCCGAAATAGAAAGTGCATTGCTATAAACAGTTGATGCCAGCCGTCCCGCTGTATGGACTCTGCGACGCGCATACGACCATAATTGTAGAGTGATGGTATTTTCGTTTCTGTTGATGCACAGATTCCAAACACTGCCCTCTGTTTGTACATGTTTTCCAGCACATAATCGACGTTGCTGAATTGATATGCTTTGGGCTTTCCTACTCGCTGTTGCCGTCGGTTGCATCGAGACATTGTCCACTACTTGACATGATAATTGCGAGTCGAAGTCACAACATTTAACTTTCAATTACTGCCTATTTCTTTATCATGGCAAGGTATAATGTGAAATATGACCACGAGGATGCTGAGATATGAGGAAAACTCGAAACTTCTGGTGGGCTTCGAACCCGGTATTACCTTCATTCTCCGGGAAAAAGGACATCCTATTACTCTCGTAAAGGGTAATGGATGGTTCGAAATCCATCTCAGGTTCCGAGTTCTGTTCGTATCTCAGTAACCTTGTGTTTATATAACTACCAGTTACCAAAGCTTCTGGTTCTTCTTGTTTTCCGCATATTAAAAATGCGCCTATAGAACTGAGAAACAGTCCAGTCGAAAAGGCTATTCGAGTGTGTGATGCATTAGAAAATAGGGTATGAAGTAATAATCGACTCCGTTTCCATACTATATTGGGGATTTGATTCGTTGCACCATCGTCGAGCTATTGATTGAGCAATCATTGGATACTCTGAATTTACAGCAATCCTTGTCGTACCGGACTAATCAAAGGCAGCAAACCTCGTTCCAAGCCAAAAGCCATGGCAACTGTCTGTGGTAAAGATGAGAACCTCGCAGCAAGGTTATCTCACCTTCTCGTTTCCAGGATGAATCATCCTCGACGAACATTTAATATCTCAATGAGGGACAAATCCTTCACGGCCAAATTCATAAGTGATCACACTTAAACGATGAATGACAGCTGAAAAAGAACGAAAGAAGGCGATTGGCTATAAACGTCCTATATTAAGATAAAACTATGTGTAAATCCGTTGTAATTCATCTTGAGAGCCACAAACACCAGCAAATGATTTTGAACGGTAGGTAGAAAGACTCAAATAGCAGCTGTTCATCATGGAGAAACGAATTACAAAGAAATAAAAAATTTATCTGCAACTAGTTTCTTAGAGAAATCCCGATTTTCCAAAAAATTGCAACATTCACGAATTTGGAGGAAGTGATACTGAACAGAATTCGTTTGCCTAATTCTGACACATCATTCTATAATATTTCGGTTCTATTTGTTGGTGAATTCATTACGGTAGTGGGAAGTGGATCATACCCAGGCGATCCTACCAAGTTCTAATCAATTTAAAATCTGAATCACGGGTACGAGCTTCCCATTTCTCGGGGGTCAGCAAATTGCTAGCAGATGTGTCCGCGGAGGTCTCTCAGACCCATAAAAACCTGCCATTGCTTTTGGTGAATATCTGAGAGCGTCTAGCATGGTCATATCGGGATCCTAAAAACGATCCACTCGACTAGCATTCAACAAAAAACATAAAGAAGAGCAAGTCTTATAAAGCAGCCGAATGCACATAAAACCGGAGAATCTTTGTGGATGAAAGATGCAAGGAAGTAAGTCAAATGAAAGAAATGCTGGGACTAGCACAGCACAGTGCATGGTGTTTAGTGATGTGACGTGAAGTAGAAAAGATTGAAATGTTTACTGCGCTGCAATAAGGTTTTATTCAGAAGTCAAGTAGAGCAGGTGATTGGTCTGCTAACAGAGTCCTCAAGCATATCAGAGATAGAGAATGTACTTTGTTTCGTTTAAGAATCGTTTAATCGTGAATATTCGCTTTTCTGTGAAAAGTGAAAAAAGAGCAAATGACACCGAATAACAGTCGGATGAATGAAAACATGAATTTGCCCCGTTTAATGGATACGGTGCATTAGCATCGATCGAAAGATGAGGAGCTATGACATTTCGTTTACCGACCGACCCCATCTCGTTAGTACAGATCTGATTAGTATAGTATAGAATTTCATTCTAAACATGCTTATTACAGAAGACATTGGAAATCTAGATACTATCAATCCAAAGAATCACGTTCTATAAATATGATGCGTATAAGATATAGTTTAAGTAGATGTTTAAATATCTACGCATTAATTTTCAAAGCGATTGTCGTTTAAAGTCGATATTAATAACCATTACTTTCTTGGATTATTAAGCTAATACACGATTGATAAAATATTTTATTCAGCTAACGTTTCGACGTCTTCTTCTTCAGCGCCCATGAGATATTTAAATATTAACTTCTCTCAATGATTAACCACCCCACTAGGACTGAAGGAGTGACGTTCGAGGATATGAAGTACGACGGCGGACACTCAGTTATGAATAATGCTCTGCCACGGCAGAGCAGTAGCGAGATACTCATAGGTGTCCTTTCGCAAAAAACCACGTGAATAAAGGACATAATTTTTTTTAAAAAAAAAGTGGTGCTCCTTATGCCTTGTATACAAGTGCGAGGCAGATTCAGCAGTTTTAGAGCACGATAAGGATGAACGGATTCTAAACGTGCCTGCGTGCCTGTTATTCGTCGATTAATAAGGTTACGGCTGTTGTAGTTCATTTATTAGTTTGTAAAGAGAGTTTTGGAACATTCTGTCCGAATTCACGTGCCGTATATAAACTTAGAAACAGAATGCCAGAGCAAGTCTTCTGAAATTCTGACGATTGCGAAATGAAGAAATTGTCCATATCACTTCTTAAATCAAGTTGCACTTGTTCACTAGTGGACTTGCTCCATATGTGGTTCCTGGTTAAGCAAACGCATACGTAACACAGGATGACAACTTGCTCCGTTTGGCGCGCCGTTTTTCAATGATATTGGTGAACCTCTGGAGTGCTGCAGTGTAGCTGATGGTGAGCAGCAGCGGTACTGCTTACGTACAAAGTGCAACGTTTTTTCAAAATCCTATAAATAACAAAGAAAAAGTTCACAGTAACGCCAAATTTATAATGCATCTGGTCCCATTTTTCCTCTAGCTAACTACTGATTTCCGTTAGCCCGGTTGCTTCGAACAACTCAGATTTCATTTTCAGTTTTGTCCAATAACGCTTTATTTCAAAGGTACACCTTTCTTCCTTTTTCCGAAAGAGAGCATTTTTTTAATTCGTAAAAAATTCTTTCATCAGAGTCCTACAGCTAGCGACAAATTCACATCGACTTAATCTGCGGAAACCGAGGGTGAACCTGGTTATTCATGATGTCAGCGATGACAGTTTGACAAACAGGAAAAGAGAATGACTGTTCTAGCACAGTTTAATATAAGCGCTTTCCTAAAAATCTCTGGATCTACTACATCTTTTCCACAATGTCAACATTTTATTTACTGCCTATTACCATTTTTATAGCAAAGTGTTATGCGTGATACAACCACAACGGTATTGAGATACGTATTCTTTCTTGATAAGCTTGCACGAGTTTGATAAATATATTTATTTTCGGCTAACGTTTCGACGTCTTCGTCTTCCTCAGAGCCGGTGATCCGAGTCGATGGTCCATGACTGTTGTTCGTCTCGACGTTGCAGCTTCGCCTTCGTGTCGAGGCAGGTCTTCCTCAGTGACCCATCTTCTCGTATGAGGCACCCTCACTCAGTGATGCTCTTTTATACACGGTGCTGATGGTGGATGTATAATGATAATGTCCGGTGGTAACAACTTGTGTTTCTTCCGGGCATACAACATTGCGCACATCGTGCAGAAGTCGGTGTTTTTATCAGCTAGCACAAAGCTTAGTAATTCACTAGGTATTGAGATATTTGAAAAACTCCGGATCGCAGGTGTCTGCGGTTGGGAACGAACGCCCTATTACCCTTTTCGGGGGCTAACGCGTTCACCGCCACACTACCCCCGTACTTCATTTTCCTTTTCTCTCAGCTAGTTTCGCCTAGTTGGGTCTAGAAAGGTTAATAGCGCGTTCCTTTCCCACCACAGACACCTGCGATCCGGAGTCTTGCAAACATCTCAGCACCACTGTGGTTGTATCACACATCCCTTACAATTTTTTTCTCATGAGAACTTAAACGACCCTTGGAATACGTCGTTTTCACCTCTTCGTGAGCAGTTCGTTCTTCATTGTTTCTCCAGTACGTTAAAGATTTTCACTGTCCATATTTTGAGAACTCTTAGAAACTTTGAGAAAATCCACATTGCTATCGTTTAACAAACAACCGAATTTGAAGCACAGTGCTTTAATCAGTTGAAAATGCTCGATGAACCAAAAGCTAACGAGTGAGCTCACCTTCTTCAGTTCACTATTTGTGTGTGGAAGTGCTATTATGGAACTGTGGAAGTATTTCACCTGTATCACCAGCAGTCCCGTTGATCGTCGAGTGACCCAAGCGGGCGCCAATAATTCTTCCATTTTTCCCTGTCGCGTGCAACAGTAGTCCAGTGGGTTCTGCTTGCTCAAGAGACTCATCGAGCGTCATATCTTTCTTTAAGGCTTTTTGTGAACAACTCTAACTATCGGTTTGGTGGTCTTCCTGCAGCACGTTGAACATCCTGAGGAATTCAGTCACTAACGGCTCTTGTCCATCAGTTGTAATTCATACGCAATACGTGTCCGGCCCACCTTATCTTCGACTGTTTGGCGTACAGAATGGCATCTTTGATTTTTGATCGTTGACGCAGATCGGTGCTTCAAATCCCATCCCTTACTTGTGTGGAACGGGATACAATTAGCATCGCCCTTTCGACTGCGCGTTCCATAACGCTGTGTGATCTTTCATCCTGCTTACGCAGCGACCAGGTTTCTGACGCATACGTTAGGGCAGAAAGTACCGTTAAGTGGAAAAGGTGGGCACAGAGTCGGGTGTTCTTTGTTTTCTTCACTACATCCTCGATGCTCTTGAAAGCTCCCCAAGCCGTTCGTTTCCTTCTGTTCAACTCTGGAGCTAGGTCGTTCATCATATTGATTTTCCGACTTAGACAAATATAACTGGAGCATTCGGAGATATTCATTCCGTTGAGCGTGAATGGCGCATGTGAAACCAATCCGTTCTTCGTAAACAGCGTTTTTGTGAGATTTAGCCGAAGACCAATTTTTCCACAGACTTCATCAAAGTCGTCAAGCATACGTTCCGCTTGGCTAATGTTTGCTATTGTAAGGACGATGTCATCAGCGATGCTGTAACTGCCGACCATCGATTTTCACTCCCATATTTTCCCATTCCAACGTTCTCATGACGTTCTGGAGTGTGAAGGTAAATAATTTCGGCGAGATGCTATTGCCCTGCCTAACTCCTCTTTCGACCTCAATGTTAATACCGTTGTAGAATGGTGATAACTGGGTTGTGAAATTTGGGTACAGTTCACGAAGAATCTTTATGCACTGAGTAAGGACTCCTTGACTATCACGGACTTCCAAAACTGCTTCTATCTCAATTGAATCAAAGACCTTCTGTAAATCGATGAAAGTGAGACAGAGCAGTCTTTTGTACTCTCGCGATACTTTAATGAGCCGTGTTACCGTGTGGATGTGGTCCATCGTACTAAATCTTTTTCGAAACCCTACTTGCTCACATGGCTGTCCTTCGTCAAGTGTTCTGTCAATCCTGTTTTCGATGACTCGAGTTTGTTTGTTTTTTTTTTCGGCGTTTTTTCGGGAAAGTTTGTAGACGACGGACAGCATTAGCCGATAGTTGCCGATATACTGTAGGTCACCCTTCTTGAACAATAACACGGTCTTGCTAGTCTTCCACTGAGTAAGGACCTTGTATTCAGACAAGTAACGTGTGAAGAGCCGAGCCAGTGTGTTTACGAGAACTGGTGGAAGGTTCTTCAGCTGTTCTGGTCTTGTCCTCTCCGGACCTGGTGCTGTTCGATTTTGCACCGACGAAATGGCATGTCGGATTTCGGAAGGGAGAACCGTTGGTACAATATATCCATCCTCTATTTCATATAACGGTAGACTAACGTGGCTATCGAAGAGATCCGAGTTGTATTCGTGAATGATTTTCTCCATTGCCTTTCTGGATGCTGTAACTGTTCCGTCTGGGCGCCGGAGCGCAACCATTTTGGTCTTGTAATCGGCGAAGCTTCGGTGGGCTTTGCGAATGCATTTCCCAGCCTCAGCAACTTCGACCATTACTGCTGCTCTTATTTCTTTGAAATATTCTTTTATCGCCTGTCTGCCCTGTTTTGCAAGTTCGGACGTTAGTTGCCTTCAGTTCGTGCGATTCCACGCTAGTGTATCGTTGAGGCAGCTTGTAGCTACGGATCCCTACCCTTACCTACGTGAGTGAAACGAGATATTTTTAGCATCGCCCTTTCGACTGCGCGTTCGATAACGCTGAGTGATCTTTCATCCCGCTTACGCCGCGATCAGGTTTCTAACGCATACGCTAAGGCAGGAAGTACCGTCAACTCGAAAAGGTGGGCACGGAGTCGGGCATTCTTTATTCTCTTCACTACATCATCGATGCTCTTGAAAGCTCTCCAAGCCGCTCGTTTTCTTCTGCTAAGCTCTGGAGCTAGGTCGTTCATCATATTGATTTCCCGACCTAGACAGATGTAACTGGAGCATTCAGAGATATACGTTCCGTTGAGTGTGAATGGGACATGCGAAACCAATCCGTTCTTCACGAACATCGCTTTTGTGAGATTTATTTGAAAACCAACCTTTCCACAGTCTTTAGCAAAGTCGTCAAGCATACGTTCCGCTTGGCTAATGTTTGGTGTTATAAGGACGATGTCATCAGCCAAGCGAAGGTGGTGTAACTGCCGATCATCGACCTTCACTTCNTGAGTGTGAATGGGACATGCGAAACCAATCCGTTCTTCACGAACATCGCTTTTGTGAGATTTATTTGAAGACCAACCTTTCCACAGTCTTTAGCAAAGTTGTCAAGCATACGTTCCGCTTGGCTAATGTTTGGTGTTATAAGGACGATGTCATCAGCCAAGCGAAGGTGGTGTAACTGCCGATCATCGACCTTCACTTCCATATTATCCCATTCCAATGTTCGCAAGATGTTCTGGAGGGTGGCGATAAATAATTTTGGCGAGATTGTGTCATCTTGCCTTAACCCTCTTTTGACATCAATGTTAATAACGTTGTAGAATGGTGATATCCTGGTTGTCAAATTTTTGTACAGCTCACGGAGAATCTTTAGGTACTGAGCAGGAACTCCTTCACTATCAACGGCTTTCCAGACTGCTTCCATCTCAACTGAATCAAAGGTCTTTTGTAAATTGATGAAAGTGAGACACAGCAGTCTGAGCGGTGACACGACTTATCAACCGTCCTTTATTTCATGAGGGAAGAAGGACGTGGACGTAGAAGAGATCTGAGTAGTAACCGTAAATGATTTTCTCCATTCCCTATCTGGATGCTGTAACTGTTCCGTCTGGGCGCCGGACAGCAATCATTTTGGTCTTGTAATTGGCGAAGCTTCGGTGGGCCTTGCAAATGTTTTTCTCAGCCTTTGCAACTTCGGCCATTACTGCTGCTCTTCTCTCTCTAAGATCTTTTTTTTATCGCCTGTCTGCATTCTTCTGCAAGCTCGAACGTTACTTCGCGGTTGCCTGCAGCTAGTGCGATTTCACGCTGGCGTATCAGCGCGAGTGTTTCCGGAAACAGACGTCTCTCGGTGGCTTTCGAACTCTCAGCTTTCATAGCGCTAACGTGAAGATGCTGAGTGAGCCGATCGTATTCTTCGTCAATGTTATCGACAATGGCATCTTCCCAACAGCCGACTAGTGAATTGAATAAGTGCCATTTTATGGTGGCTCTGGCGCTTCGGTTTTTGAATTTAGCCGCTTATTCTCCTTTCCGCGAAAAATAGATTCTTGCACAAAGGAGGCGATGGTCTGATCCCATGAAGAATTTTGGGACAACAGCGACATCGGTTAGGCAGAATCTTCTATTTACTATCATGTGGTCTATTTCGTTATGGTACTCTCCATTGGGACACTCCCACGTTCAGCACTGAGTGTGGAGCTTCTGGAATTGCGAGTTACCATGGATTGATTGTCTTGGTCGCCATGATAAACTCATACAGCCGCTCACCCTGTTCGTTCCATTCTAATACGTGGGTCCTAATGTGACATTCTTAAGACGTTGTCCTTGACCCAGTCTTGGCGTTTGAATCTCCAATGATTACCTTGAAGAATGTGTGGTTTCCTTTGTAGAACTTCTCCAAGTCCCTATAGAACGCTTCGACTACTTCTTCGTCATAGTTTTATGCGGGCACGTAAACGACTAAGATTGTCAAGGCCGATATTGATCCAAGTTTTTTTTAATCGTAAACGTCCGATTCAGGTTGTAAGTTGTTCGAATGAATCGATGTTCATGGAAAAACTCGTGTTGAAGAGAACGCCAACGCCGCCGACTCCTCTACTGTAGTGTCTTCCGAGGAACAGTTTTTCTCTGGTGTCATAGACGGCGTTGAAAGGCTGGCGTCTTCTCGTCTCGACCAGGCCGATGACGTCGTACTTTATCCTTCCTGCTTGCACGAGCAGGCCTTCTATCGAGGACTCGGATGCAAGTGTACGTGCATTGCAGGTACAGATCGTCACCAGAGTTCTTTGAAATCCAGGCAGCTTCTATTGGCTCTGAGATTTTAGCAGCGTCTCCGTACTCCTCCTACCCAACGCTGCGAAATTGGGGGCTCTTTCGAGGTCAGGGGAATGAGGCCCGTTTTTTTCACTGTGTTTAGCATTTTTGATACCCACGTATAGCTTGCTGGGCTCTTAACGTGGAAGCTGGGTATACTCACGGGTAGCTTGCCGGGCTCTCCCAGAGTGGACATGGAGCTTATTTGTTGGAGGCGACTCCTAACCGCCTCGCATTTACTTCCCAATCACTTGATTGCAGGCTTTTGGCCGAATTGACTCGTAAAATACAATCCGCATAGAACTCACCCATACACGCATGCATGAATACGCCTAGCAAATACAGAAAGTATGTGTTAAATCAGTACAGCAGAAACAGGGAGTCCATCCCCTGGATCCATCTGCGTCGCAGGGAAGCAAAGGTCGCTTTTGGTCCGCGATTAACCCCCTATCCGCTACCTGGGGATGCGTCATGCAGCTTCACGAGAGTCATACGATGCGAAAATAATGTCCGCTTTCAAATTTAAATCGAAATGTCTCAGCTTAATGCTTAATGAACTTCGTTAGCCCTTTTAAGAATGATTGGAATCTAAAAATCTTGAAGGATAAACGCTCTCGCATTTCACCAGACAGTGTCTTGATATTCAAGAGCTCATGACAAACATTCCTTCCAATTTATTGTTTTAAGGGTTATGTTTCAAACAAGGAACCAAATGAACAGACGAAATTTCTTTTAGCAAGACATAAAATTTTGGAAGGTGTTAAATCTAACGAATCTAGCATCTGCAAATCTTTGCCTTAATCTAAACATTCTCTGGAATCCAGAAATCTTTGTCTGCTTAGAATCAAGAATCTACAAACCAGTCACACTTGTGTTGGAAAAATTAAAAATTTAAATCTTGCTATCAGTGTTTCTAAGTTTTTGAATATAACTCGGAAGACCGACTTTCTATAAACCTCGGCATAGATAGTTGATATATTTATTTATGTGATCTTATAAACTAATGTTTTTGAATATATTTGAATTTGGAACTACACCTAGTGGAAATTACGGATAAAATTAATGCTCTAAAGTTTCTTCAATAGATCTATAAAGTTCTAAACTCCTTAGGTACCCTTGGGCATTAGCTATAAGGAAACCAGCTTCGTCGAGAAAGGGATGGCGTCTAACAAACCACTACACCACTCCTTTGTCTCAGGTGATATCTTCAAACAATCCTGTAACTGCTCTTCGCTTCTGAACTGATGTACAGTTTTAGGAAGCTATCTAAACTTTCATAAGCTAAAGACGAAAATGCTCGACTTCAATAGGACATAAAGTGTTCATTGTTAAAAATAAAACTGCTGTTTCTAATAATATCACTGAACAGCACGAACCCCATAGAAATACCTTTCCAGCAAGGTCGTCAAACAGGTAAAATACACGGCTTATCCAAAAATCAGCAGGTAGCCTTGAGGACGCTGGTCTGAATAAGAAAGAACTGAACAACCAACGCACCTGGGAGTAACTCAAGCAGAGTTAAACATTTCCGATAGCTCAGGAGTGCTCATGTCTATGCCACCACAGAACTCGAGGGATTTCTCGAATAACACCTCTCCAAGAATAATGAAAGGGCCTGATGACAAGGCTGTGCTGCTATTTACGTCCATTATTATAGAGAGAGAGAGAGAGAGAAAGAGAAAGAGAAGAGAGAGAGAGAGCGGAGTCTACTGATCAGGTCCGCTAAGCGGTGGAAACGACTGGGATTTATTTGTGCCAACCCAAATTATTCGACGATTGATGGGGTCACAGATGATTAGAGGTAACATGTGACAGTGTTTTTATGTCTATTAAGCCGATAAACGTGACCTGCTCGAAATCCACAAAACATAAACCAACTGATACTAGGTGATTTTGTCACGAGAACTAACATCGAGATAAACGACTGTCTTACAATATCTTTCAGAGTGCACCAAACCAACGCTGGTCTGACCAACATGATTAACGCCGCAGTAATTTTCCTCTAAATTTTAAGATTTCAGGTACATTTTTAGACTGAGCACGACTAAACTAAGAGTGTAGAGACAGAAACGATCATTCAACTGTGCAAAATTTCGCTAAATTTGTCCTCTCTTAGCCTTTTTATGTAAGGCCATTATAAAATTTGTTTTGGTTGACTTTTGAGCGCCATCATTTTCTTCAGATTCATGAAGTATGAAGCGTCGTCGTTGATCAATCCTCGAAGGATGCGCATGCATCTGACTTCATCAAACACCGCGGAGTTGATCGAGTGCATATTTTGTCTATACAATAGCTTATTATGACCTACTAATGTAACGATTCAGTTATGCCATCCTCCCAGACAAGTCTGATGTCAATTTGTCAATCCCTGAAGGATGGAACGGTTGGTGAGCCCAAGCGTGGGATCGATCCAGAGACCGATTCTGTGTGTATTAGATGGGAACCCAAAACAATGCGCCCATTTCAAAGTCACATCAGAAAACAGTCGGTGCTTTTACTTGCATACAAATGACTTTTTTTAAGATTAGAAAGGATATGGGTTGAAGCCAAAACTTACATCGAAGCCATATGCCTTGAGCAAAATATCACTTGACGGAGAAAAACAGTTGAATAGATTCATCACCTGATGGCGTACGACCCATAGTGTTTGCCGAATGGATAGCCGAAAAGCTCTCATTGTGCACATAAAGATTGTGCAAATATTGTGAGGTAATTTCGTTACATTCAACACAGAAGAACAAGAGCCGTAAAGCTCCAAAGCAAATCCTGAATAGCGAAAACAAAAGGGACAATTTCATGCTAAGAAACATCAGACAGAATGCTGATAACCTTATTAATTCAGTTCATGTGGATCTACTTCTTTAGGACGCCCACTATTCAAACCATTCGAGTGGCAGTTTCACTGTAATTTTCTATGGACGCCGAAAAAATGAGAGATTATGTGAAACAGGCTTCATACTGTCAAAATACAATCATTTATGTTATTTTTTTTATTTACTGCGTATTACAGTTTTTAACGGCAGGATATTAAGTTTGACACAACCACATTGCTGCTGAGATATTTGCATAACTCCGGATCGCAGGTGTCTGCGGTGGGACGCGCTATTACACTTTTCGGGAACTAACGCCTTTACCACCACACCATGCGGGTCTTCCGCTTGCACTGTCACCTGAGCTAGCTGAGAGACAAGCGAAAAGAAGGACCCGCATGGTGTGGTGGTGAACGCGTGAACGCGTTAGCCCCCGAAAAGAGTAATAGCGCGTTCGTTCCCTTCCGCAGACACGAGCAGTTCGCAGTTTTGCAAATATCTCAGCAACAATTTGGTTGTGCCATACAATCATTTAGTTGGAATTTATCCATAAAATAGAAGCCTCCCTAAGATGCAACATCCCACAAGCCAAGAAGCGCCGCCAGCCACTGCTTGTTATGACAACTTGGCAACTCTACGATATGACTACTTCAAAACTTCAGAAAGGAAATAGCTTAATCAAATTGTGAAATAACAGCTTTATGGAAATTATGTTTTAATTCTACCAAGAACAAACTATCCAAGTACGAAGGGTAATAAATCGAGTAGCAAAAGAAACCTATAGCCAAAATGATGGATAAAACTGTGAACACATAACTACCGCAGAGCGGCAGCCACAAACATAAATAATACACTGAAGAATAGTGTCGTGTCCAGTTCACAGAAATCCCGCCTGCTTAATCGTTTTGATGTTCTAAACAGGAAACTTGAAAAAGAAAAATGGAAGAGCAAGTGGTTTCTCCGAGATAAGGGCTCAAACCAGAAACCGTGTTTCTATTGCAGAACACCTCTAAGCACTCCACTAATAGGCGCTCTTGGTGGTGCATGAATCCAGAATATTCAGAGAGCTACTAGGAGTATGATGAAACAACAATAGCAAACGAAAATTTGATGTTTAAAGTGATCGATATCGTCTGGAATTAATAAAGCGATTCATGCTGAGTTCACAAGAGAACAATACAGCTCGTATTCCTCGTGTTGACGTCGTCGCTATAGGCACATTGGTCGTAGATGTGCAATTCACACGAGATGGCATATGGGATCGGCTCAGTGGACATTCACATTTGCTTGTTGTGTTTAATTTAGTTTGAGAGTGAGCAGATACGACAAGCACCATGTGTTTAGGCAATATTGAGAAACGTGTTCTACACTACTATTGACAGCAGGCAATCGACTAAACGTTAAGTAGCAAAGAGAACGAACCTGCTCACATCCACGCCCGACCCCAAACAGATTACCACGTGAACTCAATCAATCCTATATATATATATATATATATATATATATATATATATATA
>UYYA01004522.1:0-94645 GCA_900624975.1 Angiostrongylus costaricensis | reverse complement strand
TGCAAGCAGCATTAATCTCTATAATGCTACGAATGGAGTCGAATGCATGGCGCATCCCTTAAGCATTGCTTTTGGATGTGGAACACTTTTACTACGCTCCTTCCAATTGACCACAGATCCAGAAAACGTACGATAAGCTCTCATTTAAAAGAGCAACAACGGGTATACTCACTTGATAGACCATCGACTCGGATCATCGGCTCTGAGGAAGACGAAGACGTCGAAACGTTAGCCGAAAATAAACATCATTATCAACCTCGTGTAAGCTCATCAAAGAAAGAATGCATATTGATTAGTGATACCGAGGTTCAAGGAAAGTCGGTTTCGAAATATCACTTGATAGAGTCAATGTTGTTATTAGTTTGATTTGGTGAAGTCGGGAAGTGGGAAATCGCTTTACGATGATGTTAGCGACAGCAGGAGATTACTGTATCGCAGCTGTTCTTTATTGCGGAACAACTTAGCGCTATCATTAATGAGGCAAATAGGCCTAATATCAGCTTTAGAAAATAGAACAGGGGTGACGTGTTCATTTTTGATCAATCCCTTATGGATGCGTCATGTATCCTACTCCATTCATAGCATCACAGAGGTGATTGAGAACACATTTTATAGAATGACTTGCAGTGGCCTACCGATATATCGATTCAGTTCTGCTCTCTTCCCAATGAGACCACCTCTAGGTTTATCGTCAAACCAACAACCAATGTGCATTCCAGAGCTATAACTTTAACCACACGCTCTTTTTTTTTGCCAAAGGGCATTATTATGGAACATTGATGAACAATTTGATTATGTTACTACATGAACACTTTAAAATTATCTCGAATTGAATCGTGGTTTCACTGAAGAGGCAAATACTGGCTTTCTTCATTTAAAAGTTAGTCTTTTCATTGTTAGTTATAATCTCACTTCTCGTTAGTCTTTCTATTTCTACTTCGGTTCAAATCTTTAAAGGAAACTAATTTTCCTGAATAAGTGCATGTCATCAGAATTTTTCGTTGGCTGCAAGCAAAGGAGACATTAAGAAGATTGAATTAGGCGCTTTACTTCGTCAATTAGTCTAAAAGCGTTTTGCATTATCTTTAAATGATGAATACGTGGAGAGGATGCAGCCCTGAAATCCAGTTATGCTTTTCTTCGTTCTCTTCTGTAGTATTATTAGTGGGATGGAGGGTTAGGTTACCCTGTGACTCGAAATCGAACGAATGACCACGTGTATATTGCAGTACACCTTTAACCATTGTGCTACACGTTGACCAAGCAATACTACGGAAATTAGACATTTTTCTCATCATAGTATCATCTCATATGATAGGGATGGCCAGTGGAGGTGGATAGCACAGTCATAGTGATATCGATAATCACGAGCATAGTACTAGTTCGATTCCGCTCCGGGCCAACCAAGTCGCTCATTCCTCCGGGGTCGGGAAATTGGTACCGGACTTGTCTGGGAAAAAATCACTGCAATCCAAATCGAAACGCTCCAGAGCGGCTATGTCAGGACTTCAGGGAGAATCGACTCGACCAGCGTTCTACGACATTCAAGATGAAATGAAAATCCTCGAAGAGTAGCCGAACCCACACGCAAAAGTTGGAAGACCACAGTAGATGATGGATCCTTGGGGACGAATCGAATGTGAAAATGCAAGGATCAGGACAATAGACGTGAAAACGGCTCATATAAAAATTAAAATAAAAAAACTATCATTTGGACAAAAGTTACCCCGAGAGTATGGTTTCGTTATGTGACAGATATGAAAACACATTCGTCAAGTATTTCGCCATAAGAAAACTGTATAGAATGAAGAAATGAATAGACATTTTCTTACTTTCGTGAGCATGAGTTGTCTCTTCATGCTTTGAACTTTCGATGGTTCTTGTTCGATCTGTGATGATCAGTTTGCAGATCCTTACGTGAAGTTGTATTTACGCAAAGAGAACGGTGAACGGATTGTGAAGAAGAAGACGCACGTCCGTCGTGCCACTGTCAATCCCGTCTACAACGAATCGTTCGTCTTTGAACTACCGGAAAGTAAAATGGATAATGCCGTAATTGATCTACAGGTAATTACCGTTTCACTCCTACTTCTATTCACTCAGTTATCACATTGACTTTCGCTCCTCATAATCCAGCACGTTTCTCGTTCGTTTTAGTGGAGATTTTCTGAATCTGAAGGATTTTCCTGGATAAGATCCATGCCATGTCTATGGTAGTGTGACATTCAGTGAAATTCAAGCATTTACAAACACATTGGGAAATCAAAGCAACAGTTAGAAAGAAAGTAGAAAACAGTAGTCGAAAAATCCTGTCGAAAGAAGGCAGTCCCTTAAAATGTTTCTGCCGCTAGCAGATTTCTTAGTCCATGGTGCGTTCATTGAAAGGTAAAGGCGATGAGCTGATCAGATATATCCGTTTCAGGGAACTACTAGTGCATTAAGACTGCTCTAATTGCCCTGTTTTCTTCTTTTTACTCCTGTTTCTTTTGGTTTTTTCTATTTGTGATTTTTTAAGACTATTAACTTTCGGACCAGGGTTGCGCTATATTGGAATCCGATCCGACGCACCTAAATTCGCTCCTGAATTAACACTCTCTATTATTTCACCATTTTATTCGCTTATTCTTGCCAGAACATAAAACAGGCCACATGACATTAACTAATGAAAAAAAAACATTTTAACCGTGAACGAATGGTTAGCGTTATAAACACATACCGCCCGAGATGCCTTTGATGGGAAAACTAATGTCCGTATTCAACTTTAAACTAACATGTCCCACCTCATATTAAAATCTATTTACTCATCAAGAGAACAGTGTACTTCTGTAAAATCTTTTAGTCGTAGGAAAAACGCATTAAGATCTACAGATCTTTGCTTACAAGGCCAAATTATTTCATTCTACCAGGACTACAATACGATTTTCTGGAACACTCGAGTCGTATTTCTCCCACGTCGTTGCTTCATGGCTCATACATATTTCGAACACGAAAGCAACTGAAAAGTCGTGATTTTGCCCAATAGGACATAATGCGTTCCCACACTGCATCGGTTATACTTGTCACCGTTACACTGTAAATCTTCAAACTTTAAACTACGCGTTAAATCTTTCAGATTAAAATTATTTTAACTATTTAGTTGTGTTTAAAATCTTAATTGTGAACATAATTAAAATCTAAAGAGTACCGTATTATTTTTTTATTACTACATGACCTCTCACGTGTACTACATTTTACCATTCCCGGCAATCTTGCATTCGATCCGTTCCCTTGCATTCATCATCCGCGAAGATCTTGGAACATTTTTGTTTGTGCCTTCGGCTGATGCTTGATAGTATTTTCATCTTTTCGCCTTCTCTTTTTCATTGTGAGCGTCGAATGCTGCTCGAGTCGATTCATCCTGCAATTATGGGATAACGGGTCTATAGCGTGCTCAAGTAGACTAGAATGAGTCAGCTGGATGAGCTTTAAGTTTGGTACCGATTTCCCGATCCAGGAGGGATAAATGGCTTGGTTAGCTCGGTATGGCATCCAACCAGCTACTAGGTGGGTTGCTTCATCTTCATAATGAATGCAATCGTTAACATTGAACTACCTGCTCCTTTAAGAAAACTAAGTTAATGGTCAGTTGAGGTGGCAAGGTGAAGTATTTCCTAAAAACCTGTGAAGTTGTCAATCCCTTAAGTACTCTAGTGGTCGAGAAATCGTTATAGGTTATCCAAAAACAACTTCGGACGTTATGATTTAGTAGAATCTATCACAAAGGTTCTATGAGTAGCACGATATGTAGCAAAAAAAATGTTAAAAGTGTGTGTGAAGAACAGCAGTCAATCTCAAATTCATCTTTTACTGCCATAAGAATCTCATCACAACTTGTTTTCTCTCTACGTCACCATCAAGAGCCATCCTTTGAATTTTCTTGGTGTCTTTTGTGTACACTAATTGTTAACGGCCGCTTTTCCCAGTGCATAAAATAAACGCATGAAGGATCCTGTTATATTAAACTATCCAGAGAAGCGGAATGATATCTAAAGGTTATGCAACAGAAAAGGTGGCGAAGAAATGTACTAGGCTTGATTACTTTGAGTTCCCAAACTGTTTGTACATCAGCCCCCACGATCGGCTTTCTTTTAACCTAGGCATAGGAATTTTTGTACATCACTTTCCATCTGGATCAGTGTTTATCTCGAGTTATTCGAAAATAAGAACGCTACACATTGTCTTCCAGTTAGTTCATCTCCGGATGGATTGGTTGTTTCCTCACAGTCGTGTTATTCATGAATATGTAATGAAAATAAAACTAAAGTCAATTAGCCCTATTATGACGACATTCTTTTATCCTTTATGACGGCAGATCTTTTTTTGTCCATAAATATGCGTTTCATAAAACCAATTACGCCATCAAAAGTTATCCCTACTGCTTTCAACTATACTGGAAATTACTACTTAAAGAGTTGTAGATGAAAACTAGCGGTATTCTTTTTTCGCTTTTGGACATAATGAAGTATTCCTCGTAAATTTTTAGTATTCGGATAGCACTGATTAGCATCTTCGATATGCCAGAACAAAACGCCACCCAGTCTATAATACTACCTGTCTTCAAAGTTCCTGTGTTAAACACGTTTTCTAAGCGAAATATTCGGTTTAAAATAAATAGATATTTACGCACTTTATAACAGCAGTTGAGTAGCGGACTGGTTAGTGATGTAGTCCATCGGAGAGCAAGTTGATGGTTCGATCCTCCCACCAATGCTCTCACCCAATCCACTTGGGGTCGCCTTAGTTCGGCTATCTTCAGGATTGCTAGAAGATTGGACTCCACCAGCATTTTACGGCATTCAGAAAGAAGACGAAATCCTCAAGGAACAGCGGAAACAACACGAAAACTGCTCAATGAGCTTTTGGACGACGAATGAGCGGAAAACGCATCGAATCCAAGAAATGATAGGGTCTGTACAGTAGATACAATGACAGGCTATGTAATTGTTATAAAACGATATAAATTCACTTTATAACTGTCATAAACTAAGGTTTGTAATGCTTTGATGGATCACTAATTTACGTCAAAATCACCAAATAAGGTTAGTACCAAGAAAACACAGCACCAAGTTAGTCTTCAAATTCCAGGTCGTTAATCATGATCGCACAAATCGTAACGACGTTATTGGTCGTGCACTTCTGAACCTTGAAGATCAACATATCGTCGAAGTGCTAGAGAATCCAGGACGCCAAGTGGCTCAATGGCACAATCTGGACTAGTTCACATGGTGTTCAGTGCTCGCTATTTGGATAACATGATCGTCTGTCGATCTCATTGTTACAGTATACATAATTTTCAGTAGTTCGAAATTCGACTTCCTTTTTCATCAGCATAGTTCTAAACTATAGCCCACATTGTATCACGTTAACGACATTTCACCGAAAGTCCCATCCTCTTCATCCTCAGCACGCGATAGATCGATCCTATGATACGGTTGAGAACTTACCGATGATTCTATTATAGTTGTACTGTATGTGTATCTGAGCGAAACACAATTGTTGTCCCATCAAATATTTACTTCATAAAGCCGATCGATATGCTCGATATACGGAACCTGTTCATAATAAAAATAAAGATGGGAGCTTATTTCTTTGTTGAAAACATGGTCCTGAAGACTAGTATTAATCTACCAATTCCAACAAAAAACTCGTTAGGCAGAATTTCCTAAACGTATTTAAAACCTTGAGACTCCAAAAAAAAGGAAAGAAGATTTTATTGGTGCTGAGATATTTGCAAAACTCCGGACCGCAGGTGTATGCGGTGGGGAACGAACGCCCTATTGTCCTTTCCGGGGAGTAGCGCGTTCACCACCACACCATGCGGGTCCTTCGTTTCGCCTGTCTCTCAGTTAGTTCTATTTCACAATGTATACCCTGCCGTTAAAAAGAGTAGGCAGTAAATAATAAGGTAAAGAAGACTTTATTGCAGAAGTGATATTCTTCAACATTGTGCTGTGCTATCAAGCAAAACTTCAACGACAAACTTCAATGGAAGCGCTGTGTAGGACCTATTTTCGATTTCAAATATACGTAGAACAAGAACCTCATGAGTTACATAAGGTTACAACAACAATTAATATTCCGTATATGAATATATATATATATATTAATATTAATACTATATATATATATATATATTAATATTAATACTCCGAATATGCTTGATTAAAAACAATGCAGCAACAGAGTGTTCTACACCGGTGATATAGCAGACAATTATAAAATTGATTGATTGACTTGGAATGGATCAAATCCATTAGAAGCTGTTCCAAAAGTGACGGACAATCTCAACTGTCGAAATGCAACGGCTATTCCCAAGCTGACTTAATTCGCTCCATTTCCTCTTTTTTCCTGCGTTCTTTCTCCAACACCCTCCTCTGGGTAGCTATTATTTTGTCGCACATCACGTCCAAATCAATTTTATATTCGTTGTTTTCCGTCATAATCGATACGAGCATTTCACGCTGAAATCTCAAGATTATGAAAACGTTAACTGACCACATCGAGATACCTGCTGGAAAAGATTCACATCGGAACACAAAACATTCACACATATTCCTCAGATCTAATTTTCCATTTGATTTTTCCAAGACAAAGAAAAACCGATAGTACCAGTAAAGGTTTTGAAAACGAAAAAAAAAGAACCTTAAAGAAAATTAACGGTGTCGGGAAAAGCAGACCACGGCAACTCACCAATTCCTGTTCACTGGCCTCTGCAATCCAAAATCGGTCATTGGCCTTCGACCACGTGTTTATCTTTTCCTGTGCCAACTCCTTACCTTCACACCGTTCCGAGAACGTTAAACTACCAATGTTCAACGTGGGAACATAGCTACTTCTGGAAACAAAAGTTTTATAAAGGACAAAAGAGAGAGCTTTCAGCTTTTTCCAAGACAAAGAAAGCTTTCAGCTTTCCAATCCCTGATGGATGGGTTCAAGTTCATCAAGCATCGGTAGAGGTGAATTCATGCACATCAGGCCTATATAATGACTCGAGGTAACCTACCGATGTATCGAGTCAGTACTGCTATCCTCCCAGACAAGTCTAGTGCCAATTCACCGACACCGCAAGGATGGATGGCTTGATGAGCCTGTGGTGGGTGGATGCGATCCCACTTGTATAGCAGGACGCCTCGTACATACGGAGTCGGGATATTTGGAATGAATATTACGAAATTTCAACAAATTAAGCAACTATGATATATATCAGACCATAGGAAAACATAATATACAACAATGATCAAATATAAGCAATATGTAATGTGTAACTCCTAATGGTTTACCGCCTTATTGTGGCTAAGAGGTGTTGCTCGGTGTCGCACTGCGATGTACAGCGGAGGGATTCGTCCCGCCTGCAGGGTCCGCCAAGGCGAAAAGGAGTCCGGCGTTTCCGTTAGGAAGCCCATCAGAGTAAACCAATACCAGGATCCAGCACCGTCCTGGTATCAAATTAGTCGCACTGTGGCAAATCTCCCTCTGGTCCACAAAGGCTGTAACTGCCTGTGGTGGTGACGACCTGGCGTATA
Source organism: Angiostrongylus costaricensis (assembly GCA_900624975.1). Taxonomy (NCBI): domain Eukaryota; kingdom Metazoa; phylum Nematoda; class Chromadorea; order Rhabditida; family Metastrongylidae; genus Angiostrongylus; species Angiostrongylus costaricensis. Next base: position 87,083 of record UYYA01004522.1, on the reverse strand, counting down.
CTTTGGCCAGGTTGACCTCGCGATTCCAGGGAACCAAAATGGCCAAGCCAGAAAATCCCCGAAAAAAATGGGTGAGAACAGGCCATCCAAGTATCCAAGTAGTAAGTATAATATGTAACGAATCATATCCACCTTCAACCCTTACCATTAAACAATATTCATTCACAAACATAACCGCATAAATCACAAAATATTGCGCTATTATTATAAATAAAGACTTGTCGCCAGAATTATCACTTAAAACCTCAGAAAGTCGTTTAGGCCAGAAATAAACTTACGCATATTTCATAACGGTGCCAATCATCTGCCCACATTTACAGTTTATATCAGCAAGGATTAGAGTAACATCGTCAATAAATCTTCCCTGAAACGACTTTTTTAGCTATTCTGCTATAATCAACTCTTTCTTCATATCATGCTCATTTCAAACCTTCTCCATCGACTGTTTTGTCTTCACATTCAGACGAGTCCATATGCTTGTATCGACGCAAACGTAACTGGATCCATTGATGGTACGTACATCTGTGCTCATACACACATATTCGCCATCAATCTTACAACGAATAGTGAACCTGAAAAATCGCTTTAAGACAATTCACAAATATCCATCTTTGCAAACCAACAATCCAAGAACGTATCCATATTTGAATGGGATTCCAGAAAACACTGACTTTAACTCTTGTTAAACATGTCTATAAGTGCTTATTAGTTTAAGACCACTTTGTAGGCAATTTATCAAATCACAAACCGTTAAAAATGTTGACGCATTTCTTAAAAATGAAAACGTTACAATGGAAAACCTAAAGGAACGCTAAGAAAAAAAAACATCTTAATGATTTCACCAGTCAACTTATAGAGGATAAAGGATAGAGCTACTAGCGCTGATCAATCCCTGAATGATGCGCCATACATTCGACTTCATTAAGCACTGTTAGAAGGAATAAATGCATATCTGGCCTTTACAGCGCCTCGTCGTGGCTTACCGATGCACCGAGTCAGTAACGCTACCGTCTCCCGACTAGTACCAATTTTGCCGACCGCAGAGGGATGGATGGCTTGGTGAGTTTGGGGTGCGTGGATCGATCCCGCGTGTAGAAGTCAATTTATGCCGATAGAAATTACAAATGCAATAAATTCAGACAGTAGTGTAACGGTCATAGAAATTAAAAAGAAAAACGTCCACTTTAGAAAGAAGTTACAACACACGCACTAACGTTTCCTCAAAAGTCTCAACTAGTTAGTACAGAATGCAAAGACATAGGAGATGTATCGGAATCACGCAGAGATAAATACATTTAAACTACTCACAATTTATCTTTCAACAGTTCGCGTCTCTTTATTCTGAGTTCTGCAAGTGCTCGACGTTCTTTTGCCTGTCTTTCCATTACTTCCAATACCTACACATAGAAGCTGTAGAAAAACAAACTGCATAAATAGATTCGTAAAAACCCTATACATTTACATTCCATTAGTAACTCTGTCTCCCAATGGTTTACCACCTTCACTGTGGCAGGGAGGTGTTCCTGCGTGTTGGGCAGCGATGCACAGCGGGGGTATTTATCTCCCAGCAAAGTCTCCCAAGCTGAGAAAGAGTGGCTTTTCCATTAGGAAGCCTAGTTAAGAGTAAATCACTACCAAGATCGACCACCGTCCTAGTATCAAACTAGTGACATGGTGGTGAATCTCTTTCTGATTCACAAGGGCGGAGACTGCCTGTGGTGGTAACGACCTGGACAGACTTGGGCCAGGCTGACCACGAAACTCCTGGGAATCACAACAGATAAACCATCAAAACTCTGAGAAATTGAGATTATGCCGGGTCCCACACAACCAGGGAGGATGGGCCGTCCAAGTAAGTAAGTAAATAGCAAGTCTCAGGAGATCACACGAAAAGCAAATCACGGTGAATCAACGCAGATTCATAACATTCTTAGAACACTGACATGCGTATTGAAGCATGTCTCTTACGGGCATCCAATTTCTTCCACATCATTGGCTTTTGACTTGTTTTTCTACACAGGTTTGCTTCAAACAAGCAGTACCTCACCATATGTCTTCTGCCGCTATACTCATACAAATGATATTCAAGCACAATAAAGAAGACGGTAAAATAGATATGTGTATGCGAAACGAATTCAACGATGCAGACAGCAATCATTTCACTACTAAGTGGCATAATTTTGTGTTACTACATGTTTTTCACAGTAAAAAAAAGATAAAGCTCTTGACATTGATCATTCCCTGAGGCATACGTCATGCATTTAACTCTATCAAGCATCGTTAGAAGTGAAACAATGCATATCTGGCCTATGACTCGAGGTGACCTACCGATGTACCGCATCAATGCTGCTATCCTCTCAGACAAGTCTGGTACCAATTTTCCGACCTCAGAGGAATGGTGTGCTTGGTGGGCCTTGGACGCTGGATCAATCCCATGTGTACTGCAGTGCGCTTCTAACCACTGCGCCATGCGCACACTATTTTTTTTGCCTGTACTTCACGTATGTTTTTATGTTTTTTGTAGTAACGGGATAAATTCACCTTCTTCTCGAGTGCTCTTTCACCCTGTTCTTGAATGCGCGCTATGCAATTATTCATGATTCTCTCAGCTATAATTGCCTGGAATTCGGTTTGTGCTACGTTCTCCGACAGCACTATCAACACCGACCGGCTATCACGAGCCCGTGCTCGTCCTGTAAACCAACTATGAAGTTAACAATGTTACACTACCACAATATATGTGATTCGTAGCATATCTGTAAAGAACAAAGAGCTGAGCACATAAATTCAAGGACACCTAACTTTACCATGAATTCTGTGATTAATAAAGATTTTATCGCTAATTTATATACAAATGAAAGTATGGATCATGGTAGGAAAATTATTCGACTCCATCCAAAATTTATACGACTTTAACCTACTATATTGAGTTAATGGTTCGACCAAGTGTTTAGAATAAAACAGTTGAAGTCAGGAACAAATCAGGAACGAAGAAGGATTAACGAATAGTCCTCTACAATACACCGGATTTCTTCTAGTCATGCTGCGTAATTTCACGAGTACGGCAGTTCAAAATCTGGCCTTGATGCGCTTTACCGCATATTCTTACTTGAATAGTTGGACGGCCCTTCCTCACTAGTTTCGCGGGCCTCAACATACTCTCCATTTTTCGGAATTCTGCTGCTTTACCGATTGTTTTCCTGGAGTTCCGAGGTCAACCTGGCCAAAGTCTGCCTCAGGTCGCCACCACAGGCAGTCGCCGACCTTGTGGATCAAAGGGAGATTTGCCACCATGCGACTAGTTCGATACCAGAACAGTGGTGGATCCAAGAATTGGTTTCTTCTTAGCCGGGCTTCCTGATGGAACCCCGTTGTGCATCGCAGTCCGACACCCAAAAACACCTCCCAGCAACGATGAGGCGATAAACCGTTGGGATATTGCTACATATTAATTTCGAATAAAATACTGCTCATTCATCGCATACTGGGCTGCCCATTTTATCTAAGAAATACAAACACCTAAATAGAGAACTGGTCGATGACGTCACGCTCTAGAACCGACATAACCAAATTGCATTCATGAAAATTCCTGCTGAGACGAAACTATGAAAAGGAATGTGGCAAATTTCTTAAAATTCTCTTGAATGTATCAATAATCTGTTATATGAGCGAAAACACTGGTTGTCGATGTCATTGTTTTCACTACACCTCACATCATTCATTCCCTACATTTTTGTCTCACCTATAGTTTTTTGTTTCCACTTACTAAAAGTTATCTTGTAATTGTTTCCATGTTAAAATTATCACAGTAGGATTGGCAGTAGTCAGCAAATATAAAACATTCTACGACCAATGTTAAATTTCAATTTCTAGCCTATCATTATTTTTCACTGCAGTGTATGATGCTAAATACAATCACTAGGATGGTCAGATATTTGAAAAACTTGGACCACAGGCCAGATCGAATTCGCGATTACCTTTTCCTGGGTTCATGTGTTACCTATAGCACCACTGAGGCCCACGCTTTGCCTTTCTATTATCCAGTTTTTTACAGTGGGTAACAAGTCAGCCACCTGAAAGAGTAATCGCGGATTCGATCTAGCCTGCGGTCCAAGTTTTGCAAATATCTCAGCAAACAATGTGATTCTACATAAAGTTGAAGCCGAAATGGGCAATTCACGAGAGACCATAACCTAATTTATAACAAAAACATTGTGACGGCGCGACATAGGAAACCAAAAGGTGACGAAATACACCTTGGTCAGCTCGCGTTTTGAAATGCTAGTCATTTCATTTCATGAACAAAGCGCTGCACCATGAAAAAAAAAATCGATTTACCTCGTCGTTGAACTCTCTGCACTGCACTACTGGAACTATTGTATTTTATTATGAGATTACAAGTGGCAACATCGAGACCCTCCTCGACTACTGAAGTCGCAACAATCACCTGGAACTCACTAAACTCAATCTTGAACTGAACCACTTACTAGAACATTTGAAGGCTCGGAACAGGAGTAATATTATACTTCCAAATTACTCGCGTTAGAAGCACACAAAATGGTGGGGTATTTTCTAATATGAATATGTATTCCACATGGTCAATGTAGGAGAAGAAAGATCAAATGCAAGAAACCGGCCATGGTAGAGTGGAGTTTGGAGCTAGCAAAAAATCATTATTGATTGTCTTAACCTTTTTATTTACTGCCTATTCTTTTTAACGGTAGGGTATTTTGCGAAACATAACTACCATAATGCTGAGATATTTGCAAAATTCCGGGCCGCAGGTGTCTGCGGTGGAGAACGAACGCGCTATTGTCCTTTCTGGGGAGTAACGCGTTCACCAACACACCACGCGGATCCTTCGTTTCGTCTGTCTCTCAACTAGTTCTATCGATAGAACAGATATTATAGTAGTTATATTTCGCAAAATACCCTGCCGTTAAAAAGAATAGGCAGTAAATAAAAACGTTAAGATTGTGATTATAACTATAGCCTCAGCTTAACTGGGTTCAATGCCGATTTGGGCCCCCCAGATCAATCCCAATGACGGGTGATTGCTGATGGCAAAGGATCAATCGGTAGAACTAGCTGAGATAGAAGCGAAACGAAGAAAACGCTTGGTGTGGTGGTGAACGCGTTACTCCTCGGAAAGGATAATAGCGCGTTCGTTTCCCACGGCAGACACCTACAGACACCAGTATTATAGTAGTTATTGATTGTATTTCTAATGTTTGCAATGTCTTTTAGCTAGATATGACTAAATATTACCTTCTTCCGTCCACTACTAAAATCTTCCAGCACTCTTCTTTGTTCTTCTTGAGTTTGTCCATATTCGGAGCTCTTCCTTGAGGTGCCTTAAAAAGCAACCAGGTTGCAACGCACTTTCGTACTGACCATAAACTGCCATCGAAATTTATGCACCGTCCATTTAGACCTTTCAAAGATGTTCTGCTGAACAAACCCTCATACCAAGGAACCCTTTACCATAGATTGGAAAGTCGTTACTAGGCGCAAGTTTGAGCGAATACCATCACTATTTGAACGAAGAAGGAATGGTTTTCTCCACTTTCTCTCTTGCTTAAATAATAAATGGATGCACTCGGAAATAAAGCATCAAACAACGTGGATTTAAAGATTATAGATTAAATCAAAGCTTTGCAAATCCCATTGTGCTTTGTATATATATATGTATATATGTGCATATATATATATAAAAAAATATATATACCCACAAAGCATAAAGTAAAGCTATCGATGTTGATTAACGCCGGAAGGGTGCGCCATGGATTCCACTTTACGAAGCATTGTCAAAGGTAAGTGAATGCATATCAGACCTATACAGTGACTTACGGTGCTCTCCCAATGTATAAGACCGGCGCTTTTGCTGAACCTGTAAGGATGGAAGCCATTATGAGTCTTGGATATGGAATATGTATGTATGTATGTAATGTATGTAATGTATGTATGTATGTAATGTATGTATGTATGTATGTAATGTGCGTAATGTATGTAACGTATGTATATATGTAATGTATGTATGCATGTATGTATGTATGTATGTATGTATATATGTATGTATGTATGTATGTATGTATGTTTGTATATCTGGTCACTATGCTACACACGCTCTCGTATAAGCTCATATGCTTAGACATTCCTAGAGTATGGAAAACGTAGATGAGGTACCGCAGACTAATAACAAAATTTACAGGCGTTTAAATTGTTGAGCTTGCACGCGGTTGATAAACTAATTTTATTCGGCTACCGTTTCAACGTCTTCGTTATCCTCAGAGCCGATGATCCGAATCGATCTCGATGTGGTGCCCTTGTCGTCGTATAGACTCCGATCTTCATCAGTGGAAGACCGCCCAAATGAGGCAATTTCAATATGCGATGCTGTTTTACACAGGACGATTGTTGTTGCTACGATTGTCCGGTGACAACAACTTTTTTCCCAGACAATCCATCCCGCAAAAGTCGGTATCATTATCAGTTAACACAGAGCTCGGTGAAACTGCCTTATTTGAGCGGCGTTTTACTGAAGAAGATTCGACACGACCACCTGTATCACCTGTAGTCTCGTTGATGACTCGAGCGCGTGCCAGTAAATTTTCCATTTTTCCCTGTCGCGTGGAAGAGTAGCCCCGTGGGTACTCTACTCGCTCTAGGGACTCGTCGAGCATCATATCCTTCTTCTAGGCTCCTCGTGAACAACTCTGACCATCGGGTCGGTGGTCTTCCTGCAGTACGTTTGACAACCCGATTTCGACTTTTCGACTTAATACGACTATGAATACGCCATATCGAGAGTACGAACGAATGTGAACTATCGACTGGGATCGTCTGCTCTGAGGAAGACGAAGTCGTCGAAACGTTAGTTGGACAAAATTTATTTATCAAACTCGTTTAAGCTCAATAATTTAAACACATGTTGATTATGAATTCGCCGTTTTCTTTATCTTGGGTACTATTACATGTTGATTAGTCCTACCAGTTAGAAGAAAGTCGTTTTATGAAAAATTTACGGAGTTGGAGGTGTCAAAGAATCCACTGACGATTTATTTGACTGGTCCAGATTTCTGTTCACACATGCTCGCTGCTACTAACGTCTTTTAAGAAGGATAGTGAGACATAAACCACGTTAAGGCTTCCAGACGCTATTCACAGATCCACTGAACAATATTTTCCAAAATACAGGTGGCATATACAAGATTAGCGTAGATTTCGTCATTCAGACAGACATGTACGGCGTTTCCAGTATTTGAGAAAATTATGTATCAAAAGGGAATCCAAGACGTTCCATTGATGTGGAAAAAGAATCCATGACAAACAGCGGTGCAGCATATTCCAAAAAGATACGTTCCATTGGACCATCAAGAGGAACGCTAAAGTCTTTGCGTTATAGTTTACTTCAACCAAATACACTCGTATTTTATCGCGAGTTATAAATCAAGGAGCCGACCCTCCTGTTGGTACTCCTCCCAATCGTATAGAGAGTATTCGCTAATTTCTTTCCTTTTCGCCCCTATTTCGAATACTTCACACACATTTTCACATGTATACACTTACAAATCTTTGCGTTGTATTTAGCAACAACCACATTACCGTAAACCATTATACTCGCCATAAACCACACCATCCATATTTACACAGCAAGGCACGAGAAACCGAAACAAGTACAGATTTCGCTAGAACTCGCCAGAAAGCCGGTCAAATAAACACCACGGTAGATTATCCGTGAATCGTCGCCCGAGTGCAGCAGTTAAGATCCCAACAATGTCTTTAGACAAACAGCTGTTAAGTTATTATTCAACGATAATCTGTCATCAGATGTATGCAACGTACGACATGGGCTCGGGACCAGACTCTGACTTCTTCATTGCCTGCTTCAGTAAACTGTCTTGAAAACCCAAATCAAAATGCAATTATTCGGCTAATCTATGGCTAAGAAACGAATGTTATCATGCATACCTATTCAATTCATGACATAAGAAAAGTTGATGGCTCTTGTTAAGAGATGAAATGTAACCACTCACTTGTCACAAAACCTACAAGGTCAGGATGTCCCAACACCACCTTTTCCCTGTTTAAATAATTCATCAACTCGACTGCCGTAGAACGACGACTGACAAAAATTATCGCACGTGAATTGGCATCCAACGTGAACTGATTCTTTAGCTCCTTCTACAAAAATAGAAAGCTCCCTAACATTATAGTGTCTAAACAGCAAAGAATAAAGCAGATCAACAAATCATCAATAACTACCAACCTCTAACGCTGTGACTATTGGTTTTGGTACTTCCTCGTTGGCTGACGTCGTGAGATAGTCTGCATATTTTTAAAATTTTCAGAGACCGATTACAAGGCTCGTTATCAAACGATTTTCCAAAATTCTCGTAAAAAATAACCTGTTCCATTTAAAAAATCCAAAAAACCACCTATCTGTCCAGTGAAATATTCGTAGAACTTCTTCGAGCATTCCGCTTCAAATCTCGCGTTTAACGCTTTAAGATGCCTCCGCAGGTGCTCAAGTGCATAACATGCTGGCATTAAATCATTGATGGCGATGCCTTGACTCATAACCTTGGAGGTAAAAAGAAAGAAATAATCCAAAAACCACTGCTTAAATACAGAGGTAAAGTAACTTTAAATTAAAGTGGAACAAAAGTCGCTGCATGCATTACCATCGGGTCCTACTGTCATGCCTTTTCTAATAATACTTACAATTTCAGAACATGTTCAAGAAAGAAAAGCAGTACATGATTTACCTATACAAGACCTATGTAAGACCTAGTACCTGAAGCATACACTATTTGGACTGCTTACATCATTTTTTCTTCGCAACTCATAGAAAACTCACAGTAAGATATTCCAAAGCGATATTTGGTTCGAACTTGAAGTCTCCATTATGAAACCGACTTAACGCCGAAGATAGTGTGTTTATTTTCTGGATATACTTCTCAGTAGCCAACGGATGCTCGAATTTCACGTCTTCCTATGAACCAATATATCAACTAAAGCAGTGTTAGCCCAGATATGAAGCAATGCGAAAGAACAAGAAGTAAGGAGATCATATACCTAAATTCAACACAAATTAATGCAAAGATCGATAGAAGTAGCTGAGATACACGAAAAGCGAAGGACCCGGATGGTGTAGTGGTGAAGTGCGCTGCTCCCCGGTAAGGACAACAGCGCGTGTTCGTTCTCCACTGCATACACCTGTGGTCTGGAGTTTTGCAAATATCTCAGCATTTCATACGAGTTATATTTCGCAACATAACCTGCCATTAAGAAGAAAAAGGCAGTAAATAAAAGAGTTAAGAATGTGATTATAACTAAGCCTCAGGTTAACTGGGTTCAATGCCGATATTGGCTCCCCAGATCAACCCCGTTGACGGGTGATTGCTGATGGCAAAAAAGATCGATAGAAGTAGCTGAGATATACGCAAGGCGAAGGACCCGGATGGTGTAGTGGTGAAGTGCGCTGCTCCCCGGTAAGGACAACAGCGCGTGTTCGTTCTCCACTGCATACACCTGTGGTACGGAGTTTTGCAAATATCTCAGCATTTCATACAAATTAATGCATTCTCAGAGATGATTCACGATCGTATGAAGGAGGAAAAGTGGACAGAATTACGTAAACATTCAAGAAGACGGGTGGTAAACTGCTATAGTAACAGATTATTCCCCAAGAAAGAGAACTCTTCTTGTTAAATGTGGACAAGTATACCACAAAGTATTTCGCTAGATAAACCAACAGGCAATAGTGAGGCTGGCAAGTCAACCAGTTGAGTTTGAGTGAGTTAGTTAATTAAGACATGAGTTAACTCAAGCAGTCAACTTAAAGTGTAATTCCTAAATGGACCAACGTTAAATATCATAAGGTAATTTAACACAATATAAAATACACTATAATTGAAAGACTATATTGAACCCAACCTTTGTGAGTTTAAAACCAGTTGTATTGTCAGTGGTAAGTTTATTTAGCTGATCTTCGACAGACTTCTCAATCTTCAGCATGATTGAAATCAACATGTCCATAAACGGCGACGACTTGGGACGGTCTACTTTCACAGTGACTGAAGAAAATTAATAATTGGAAAATGTAAACAACTCGTAATAGTCGACAATCTGAAACACTGTGGAAAATGGTTCAGAAAACCCAATAAATGTTGCAAATAAACTGCTTATTCGAAGAGTTTTACAGCCCATCTTTCAGATATCTGTTTGATGAAGGGATCTGCCTCTCAACGACTTACCGCCTCATCGTGGCTAGGAGGTGCTCATGGCTGTCAGGCTGCGATGTACGGGGCGAAGAATCATCCCCGGGCAGGGTCGCACAAGTTGAGGAGTCCGGTATTTCCATCAGGAAGCCTAGCTAAGAGTAAACCAATACCTGGATCCACCACTGGTATGGTGGAAAATCTCCTCCTGTGATTCACAAGGGCGGCGACTGCCTGTGGTGGTGACCATTTGGGGTAGACCTTGGCTACGCTAACCGCGGGACTCCAAGGCAACACGATGGTCAAACCAGCAAAACTCCGAAAAGTGGAAAATATGCTGAAGCCCCAAAGGACGGAGCCGTCCAAGTATCCAACTGGTAAGTAAGAAACTGAGAAATGTAGAAAACAGTATTGCTTATTCAATGTTTGCGAGATTACTAACTCAGCACCTCTTCGCTAATTCCATAACATATCAACTTATAAAACCTAACATTCTCACGCATCTAATAAAAACGCAGCCAGTAGTATTCGCTCTCTAGTTAACTTCCGAGAAAATACCTACAATCGGCAGGTTTCTGCACATATTCCGCCAGAACGTCGGTGTGTCGTCGTACTGAAGACAGTGTTGTCGCACCCAAATTAGCCAGCAGTTCATAGACATTTATCATTCCGCCCTCTTCAGTAGTAGATATGCCTACTCCAAGGGATGCTGTCAGTCCCATGGTCTGAATTCAAACGAAGATGACCAATTTGTAAATTTTTATTTACTTCTTATTATTTTTTAATGACAGGGTACCACGTGAAATACAACCATAAGGAAGTTGAGATACTTGGAAAACTCAGATGCCTGGAAAGATTCTAATCCATGATTAAGCTTTCTGAGGGTAAGATGAGTAAGATAAGTACGTCATACGTTCAAAAGCAGTATGTTTCGAATGAATCATTGCTAGCCATCCAAGAACGTTATCTCTCTGCAATTTTCAAGAAATGAAACTCTGGCATAAAGGATAAAGGATAAAGCTCTCGGCATTCATCAATCCCTGAGAGATGGGCCACCACACATTCAACTTCATTAAGCATCGTTGGAGGTGACTGAATACGTATCTGGCCCTTACAATGACTCGCGATAACCTACCGATGTCACCAACCAGTGCTACTCTCCTCCTAGACAAGTCTGGTACCAATTTGCCAACCTCGGAAAGATGAAAGACTTGGTGAACCACGGGCGCGGTGGTCGATCCCATGTGTGTATTGCAGGGCACCTCCGACCACTGCGCCACACGCGCCCTTGAAACTCACGCATACGGTAACTAAACTCTTTAACATATTTAAGCGAAAGAACTACACTAGGACGATAACATGCCTGATAGCTAGAACAAAACATTCCATTTTTTAACAAATAAGACCAAAAGTCAGTCGATAGGGTAATCAAAATGCTCATGCTAACAATTTTTCAAAAACTCATTCCAAATGCGAACACAGAGTATCTTAAAAGAGCAAAAGCTTAAAAATGACTGTATAGCGCTGAAATACAAGCAAATGTGCCGGACACATTTGAATTAGAAACATTTCCCTAGATGAGAGAACAGAGATTTCGCTTCACAGTGATCTCCGAGGACCAGTAAATGGGTATGTGTTTCATTCTACAAGATGAGTTCTCAACAGTTCGCTTTAGCAATATAGAAATCTTCATAGACGTGATATAAAGCGCTAAGCACGCATTCGTTTGGACAAGACTAAAAAAGAATTCCTTAAAGGGATTTACCACAAAAACTCATTCCTTTACAGACCCTTTATAGTAGAATCTAACATTAATACAAGCGATCAATATGACATTCGCAGTGACTCACCTGAGGCTTTGGTCCATTGTAGTCGTGAACCGTTTGCATAAGAATATTGTAAGGATGGTCTTTGATACAATGATGAACTTCGTCGAAAATTAACAAAGAAAAATCGCAAACATAAAGTCGTTCATCTTTCCTTATGGACCTCAACATATTGCTGAAAAAACAATTAAACAAAATCTAGCCAGAGATGCAGTTAATTAGATGAAGGGAAATTACTCTCGCAGATTTCATTCTTTCGAAGTTTCACCCATCAGAGTAATACCTTAAAATCGTATCCCAATCACTCTCTTATCCCTACACTATACGTTTCGAAACAACAAATAGTCTACAACCATGTTTAACTTACAGTAAAATCTGCGGCGTCATAACCACAATGTGGCAGGCAAGAACTAAATCACGTCGAGATTCACTCTTCTGACCACTGCCATGGAATCCCTCCACGTAATACCTAAAAAATGCACGGAAACTTGGTAAAGAATAGGGCAAACTCTTCACAATGCCAGTAAGATTGAAATTTAACCCATGAAATCGAACAAGTTATTGTTATTAGTGTTTTTATACATTTTGACAAATAAAAATTGTAAAAGTGAAGTCTAATATACCCACCTTCCTCGAACATACTTATGAAACCGCTCCCTCTGCTGCTCCACTAACGGAATCCTTGGAACCAACATGGCGACCTCAAATAATCAACAGCAGAAAATATTCGAGAGATAATAGAAACTTTTAAACCTCCCAACGGTTTACCGCATCATGCCTAGGAGGTTTTCCTGGGTATCGGGCTGCGATGTACAGCGTGAGGATTTATCCCCCCAACAGCGGCTCCCAAGCTGAGAATGAGTCCGGCGTTTCCATCAGGAAGGCCAAGAGTAAACCAATACCAGCATCCACCACCGTCCTGGTATCAATCTAGACGCATGGTGGCAAATCTCCCTCTCGTCCGCAAAGACGGCGACTGTCTGTGATGGTGACGACCTAAGGAGGGCACACTTTGGCCAGGTTGACCTTAGGACTCCATGAAACCGTGGCGGCTAAACCAGCAAATCTCCTAAAAAATGGAAATATTGCAAGGGCACGCACAATCAGTGAGGGCGGGCCATCCAAACATTCATCTGTCCAAGTAATTAGTAAAAACACAAAATGTTTCGTAGACATATACATCATAAAATTCCAAGACAGCTCCAGTGTTTCTGGAGAAAGAACGTTTCGTAAATCTCAAATTTCGGTAATGTTGTGAAGGTTAAAAATCGGTTAAAACCTCGATTAGGCAAGGTCTTGGTTTGACGATGATATGGTGAACTTCACAATGACGGCTCACATTAAAAGATTATAATTCCCGATGTAGAAATGTAGAAAGTACACCTCCAAGGATTCTGACCTACTAGAAAAATGGCTATCTTGACGAATAAGATGGCTTCTCGACCTGTTCGTCCCTTTGTGGTCCGCGAGCTCAGATGTAAAGTTCTTTACACGCTTTCTTAGCATGAGCCTCTAAGTTGAATCCAACAATGAAGCAGTCCTTCAAAGTCTTGATTACTCCTCATATTTTAATCGCAAAGCGTCAACTCCAGCGCTTATTTGGTAAAAGAAACTCAGGTACATGGTCAATCTCGTGTTGACGACAACACCAACCCCTGAATCCCACTCAAACCCTGAATCCAGTTTTATGCCAGAACTATATGGTCACTTTTGGTACGTGTCCAGCCTCTAAGCCTATCGCCCACACCAACCTCTCTTTACTACCGGCACGGTTCTCTTAAACGTTAATTCACCATGCGTATTGATTCCGATATGTACGCCGGCGGACACTATAGACCATACATATCGATTTCGATGCGCCCGTTTTTCGCTGGTTTTTTTCCTGAGATTTTGTAGTGAATTGACAGGATATAGAACACTGATGTGTTGGGCTTTGGTCGGGAAGAGCTCTATTTAAAAATTGGTTGGTAGCCAACTGCTATTTCAGTTCAAGTCTCTACAATGAGTTGTAGCATAGTGTGCCGGTATAGGAAATACTGAAACAGACACAGCATAAATTGCCAAACACTTCCAAATCCTAACTGTATCTGCTGTGTCCTCGACAAGACAGCACACATAAGGTTGTTACTATTTTATTTATTCACAAAAACTGACATTTCGGCGAATTCTGTTCTCTTTAGAGACTAGAAAGTTGAAACTAACCACAACCTAGTCAAACGAAAACCACCATAACCCCACCATAAAAGTCACGAAGCCTAGATTTCAAGCGCATTGAGAACAAAATAGCTTCTTCACATAATTACTGCTTTCTATGAGTCTTCCAGTAAGCATTCCATGTGGAGACCAACCTTCAATGGAAGGGTAACACACCTTCCTCAAATCAAATATCAGTATAGGTATCTTTCATGTCCAACAGCACAGTTTGTAAGATGGACGACCACAGGGAACCACACAGCAAATAGCATCCGTACCATTTATTCCCATATAGCGATACAGTGAAGCATTCTGCACAATCCTATCTTGTTCAGAACCCCTTAACTTTTTTAGTTACCGGAAAACTAGTGTTTATTTTTAAAAAACCATTGGGTCCATAAAACCAGGCGTAGTCCGATAAACCAACCGCGAAATGCAGCGTTGTAGTGAAAGAGTTAAAGCATTAGACAAAAGTTAAATTATCGGGACCAAGTGGGCTGCAAAAATCGTTGAACATAAGAAAATTACTTACTTCCGACAGCCCATTCATGCTCAGAGGAACGAATACTGCAGGTATTTATATCCTTACACGATGATTAGAAGTGAACATGAGATGACATTCAACATACGAAGCTTTAAACAGCACTAAAAATGTAAGGAAAACAATCGAATAGAACCCAAATTTCTGCTAATCACTTCAGCCTTATGGTTAGTCCGTTGTAAGACGAAAATCAATCGGCATGGAGAAGCGATACGTCCTAACCACAATTTGCGGAGAAGAGAAGTCAACAAGTGCGTTTCACAGAACAAACACCATAGCAGAAAAGCCACCATCCCATTGACCAAACCACTTCAAGAAGATCCTGAACGTATAATATAGTGGTTCGTGTGTCTTTTAAGGGAATAGAACCGCTGGACAACACGTGATGCAAACATTAACTCCGCTTGCACCTACCCAAATCACGGAGGAGAGAAAGTTATACAAGGAAGATAGATGTTTTAAATGAGTGGATCGAACGTGCGCAAATTAACCAACGAATGATAACGACGGAACAGAAATCTTTACAAAAAACAAGATAAGGAGTGCTCCTACCCTTGCTGGCTCATTTTTGGCTGCTTTCTCATCCAAATGACACATCGCTACATACACGCCAACTTCCGTCTTGCCAGAACCAGTTGGTGCACATGCAATCGTATTCTTACCGAGTAATGCCACTTCAACCTTTGAAATACAAGAATTTAGAAATAACAAAGTCAGAACGAGATTCCATCGGGAGGTTAACGGTCATTAGCTAACCAATTCTTCCTGATAAGGTCTTAGTTTGAGTGTTTCTGACTCCTGTACTTCATCGAATTCTATAAAAACCGTAGTATTAGCCAATATGATGGTCGAGTGAATAAATCAAAACTATAACAAAATGACCACAACCATAGTGAGATATTCGCAAAACTTGGACTCCGAGCCAGGTCGAACCACAATTTTCCTTTCCGGGGGCTCGCGCATTACACACTGCGCCATGGAGGCCATTGCTCTGCGTTTCTCTCATCTAGTTTTCTACCTAACGCTGCCATCAGCAATCACATAAGCAAGATTGATCTGGACTCTCACAAAGGGTATTCGTGGCTCGATCTGAGCCGGCGTCCAACTTTCGCGAATATCTCAGCATCGTTGTGGTTGTAATTCACATCACACCCTGCCGTGAAAAAATTTTAGTAGACAGGAAATTAAAGGCTAACATTATAACAAAATACACTCAAAATAATCACGCACCACGCGACCTGAAGGATATGTAGTCATCTGGCTTGCGCATCTCAGTAATTTCTGGGATATCCTCAATAATATCTCCGTCGTTGGCACTTTTTCCGGCTACTCGGCGACGTTTTTCGATAAGACGGTTTTCTGGAAAAGTTACACTTCTAATGACCTTCTCGTAAAACAGAATTTGCATACTGAAAACGAATTTGTTCACCAAGAACTTCCTCGTAGTTGGGAAGCAGATACCATAGCACTGCTCGGTTATAAGGATCCTTAGAGCAGGCCTCAACAAAGTCATAGAACCAATCATCTGTTTCTCGGTCGAGACAAGGAAGTGTGCGCAGAATACGAGCAGCCCAGTCACGATCGTCAATTTCACCTAAAATTAAGCAAAAATTTAAAACGGTTGTACAAAAGAACATCGTCTCACCTTCGCTGTTGTTTTCATTTTCACACCCCAGTACTAACAGTTCCGGATAAGGATTGTTTAATTTGGCAAGAGATGCAACAAAAAACTCAGGTTCCAGAGCAGCAGCACATCTGGAAACTATTGCTAAACCAGTACAACCAAACATAGAATTGTTTCTAATCTACTAAGATATAAGAAAGGTAAAACACCTATCTAGTAATTTGAGCTCCTCTTCTCCTTTGGGAAAAAATTTTTCCATGAAAAGTTTAAAAGTTGGTGAATCACAATCAACATGTCTCAAATGTGCTGCACTCCACAGTTCTGGGCTTACTGAAACGCAGAAGGGAAGAAGACACTTACAAACAGATCGATTTTCAAACTACAACAATATTCGGATACTCCCTAAGAATCATAACTAACCTTCTCGAATTATCTTATCTAGATCATTGACGGCTTCAAGACTATTAAACACAACGTCCAGAAAACAGTTTAAGACAAAAACCTGCAGTACAGAAATGTTTTTAAAAATATTTTCAATGAAAACTCATCCTTTTGGACTCCATGCACTTTAACTACTTTAATGCTGAGATATTTGCAAAACTCCGGACCGCAGGTCTCTGCGGCGGGGAACGAACGCGCCATTGTGCTTTCGGGGAGTAACACGTTCACCGCCACACCATGCGGATCCTTCGTTCCACCTGTCTCTCAGCTAGTTCTATCGATCTTTTGCCATCAGCAATCACCAGTCAACGGGATTGATCTGGGGAGCCCAAATCGAAGAAACGAAGGACCCGCATGGTGTGGTGGTGAACGCGTCACTCCCCCGAAAGGAGCATAGCGCGTTCATTCCCCACCGCAGACACTTGTGGTCTGGAAGTTTGCAAATATCTCAGTATTATAGTAGTTATATTTCGCAACATACTCTGGCGTTAAGAAGAATAGGCAGTAAATAAAAAGGTTAAGATCCATGCACTTTCTTCGATAATTTTATGGTTTCTCTTCATATTACCTTTCGTTTCTTTCCACCAGAGCGGACCTGGTCAATAACGAAAAGGGTGTCGTCAACGCAATCTGAAACATGACCTCTTTGGGAGGTAAACGATGCAAACACACTGTGAGTTTTCAAATTTGAGTCAACATATCTCAGCTCATAGTGGATTTTATCAATGGAATGACAACTATTAGAACTTGCAGATCTTTCACTATCGGATTAAGGCTCTTTACTTAACCGCCATGAAATTCTGATTTTCAGCAGCCCACGAGATATACTTCTTGTAATTTTTTGCTTGAAGGCTCACATCCCGAACAGGAAAGCGAGCAATAAACGGGATTTCGTCTACCAGCACATGATAGTATTCTCTGATGCAACGTTCACGTTTGCAGCTTGCAGATGGGTCTCTTTGTATGCGTTCATGAGAATCCAGGAAGTCACGTAATATACGGTAGAGCTAGCAAAATTGTGATAGTTTAATCGATACTGATTGATCACTAGAATAACTAAACTTCTCGAATATGGTTAACATGTTGTCATGATGAGTGCGGCATAGTCCAGTGTTAAAAAGTACAAAAGGATAAAGCTCTCCATGTTGATCAATCCCTGAGGGATGCACCATGCATTTCACTCTAGCAAGCATCGTTAGAGTTAAATGAATGCATATCTGGCCCATACAATGAATCGAGGTGGCCTACCGATGAATCGAGCCAGTGTTGCTACCCTCCTAGACAAGTCTGGTACCATTTTGCAAATCACGGACGGATGGGAGCTTGGTTAGCCTGGGGCTTGGGAATCGATCCCATATGTATTGCAGGGCACCCCCAACCACTGCACTACATGTGCCCTTTATTAAAATACAGAGTACAAAAATAGTTAAAAGAGAAGGATGAAATTGAGTACATCGATAGACAACCTTCGTGCTCAAACTGTAGGCAAGAATAAATTGATTAAAACTCACCGAAATAACAGTCGAAGGAACGGATATGATTGAGATTAGAAGACTCGCTAAACATTTCAATAATTTCTGGACGAAACAAGTGAAGGAATATCGCAGATCGACGATCCGAGGGCGGCAAAGCAACCACATCGAATGTGTTTGTAGTCGCCATCGTCGAAATCTGAGCGAATTGACCTATCCCGTAAATAAGAGTACGGTGACTACACATAAAAGATCGCCGAAAGAAGAAGAAAGACCAAAACCATATAAAACAAAAGTGTATATTAAAAAGAACGGCATACCTGACTGACGTGAGGTAGTGGATGTTTGAAGAACAAACAACCCTAGAAACTAATGTTCTGGAATAAATAACACTGCACTCAAACCGGATTCAAAACCGTCTTCTCCATTAGGTGATCTGCTGTAGGTTTACATGGAAATCTCTCCAAACGAATATTCAAACCATCCTTCAGCACCGTTCAACAAATATATCAGAGATGATCACTGGATGCCAGAAGAATTTACAAATTTACAAGTCTATTATGATGTTTATTCTTCCACACTAAAGAGATGATGAGATCGTTCACTGAGATTGAAAATAGGACCAGTAATTTTAAAATGGCAAGAAGGGTAGAACTTGAATACTAGTCTATCATAAATATTACTGATTGAACCTGACTGAGTCCTCGTTCTCGCAGTTTTTTCGCAATATTCGTAAACATGAAACCACACCGGAAAGAAAAATCTTTCGATTAGACAGAAACGGGCAAAAAGGACAGAAAAATGGTCTTAATTTTAATGCCTTACTTCCTTTTAAAATTATAAAGGCGCACTGGACGATGACACACTGCCACGAGATATCTGAATTGAGGTCCGTAGTGATAACACCCGTAGAAACGCTAGAAACGAAAACATGACGGACATAAGATCGTCATTTTTCATTTACTGCCTATTCCTTAGAGTAGAGTAAGAGCATACAGCAAATAAAAAGTGACGACATTGTGATTTATACCATAATTCAGCTTATATCTAACTTTGTCAATTAAAATAGAAACCATTAAATATGCAGACCTTGACCACAAGGTGTAAGTTTTCTTACTCTACCATGGTAAAACTCCGATGAATTTTCTCAAGTATACCAGATGTTCTCCTTTTTTAACATCGAAGTTCGTAGTTCGAAGACGAAAGCAACTGGAAAAGCTGGAATTTGTCCAGTAGGACAAATGTTCTTGGGTCCGGCTGGCAAGCTTGTGTCGGAATTTTCGGAAATTTAAATCTCGTTTTCATTTCTTCGCGAGTTTTAGTTCTAAACATCCCAGGAACGTATAGAACTTATGAATAGGAACTACCGACAACTGTTAGAGTGCTAGCTTCTTATGCTATGTGTTTGATAAGAAATGATCACGAAGAACTTTGGAAAGTCCCCTAAGGTCACAAGGCACACCCTACGTGGACACATATCTGTCAACGCCGGTTGTTTGTCTTCGATAAAATCTCTATTAGGGTGGCTATCTCACAGCTTGTGCTTCTTACCGATGTATTGTCAAGGCATGATGGTGCCTGCCTAATTTTTTAAAATTCGCTCAACAATATAAAGTCATCGGAGTAAAGATAACGATGAATGCATTGATATGGTAATTAGAAAACTCGCCCATCACTCATAAACAACTAAATTTTCTACATGCGGCTTTCGTAGCCATCCTTCTAAACAGAAGTAGGTTAACTTTCAGTGATGCTGAGATATTTGCAAAACTCCGGACCGCAGTTGTCTGCAGTGGGGAACGAACGCACTATTGTCCTTTCCGGGGAGTAACGCGTTCACCACCACACTATGCTGGTCCTTCGTTTCGCCTGTCTCTCAGTTAGTTCTATCGATCTTTTGCAGTCAGCAAACACAGAAGTAGGTTAGTTGTTCTAATACTCCATGCCTTTCGCTTATTTCCTCACAATAATAATTTCGCGATATTGAAGAAAGCAATGTAGATTGTAACGAACTTGTAGAGCAAAATAAAGGAACATTTTTCAATCCACTCACCACAACTTCTTGATATTTACGCATAACAAAGTCTCCTAGCTTATCTATATCGTCATCCAATTCGCATTTCAACATGAGGTGGATGCTCAACTGAAATTAACAAAAGGCTCTGAAGAAGGCGAAACCCGCCGAAACGTCAGCTTAATCGTGAACAAAGAATAGTAACACCTCGCGTTTGCTCAACAAAAATACGATGAAATTAACAAATTTGAACTCCAACAAGACTACCAAATGTAGAGGATATACAATTGGTATATATCCGTAGCAAACAACAAAATGTTCAAGAAATTAGTTGAGAGAAAGGCAAACGAAGGGCTCGCATGGTGTGGTGGTGAACATGTTAGTCTCCGTAAAGGGCAACAGCGTGTTCGATCCCCGCTGTAGACAACTGCGGTTCATAGTTTTGCAAATATGTCACTATCATTTTGGTTGTATTCCACATAATATCTTTACGTGACAAATTGCAGCAGGGAGTAAAAAAAATAAGTTAACATGTTCAGAACTGAAAAGTCTAACAGTAAGTGCTGAGCAACTAATATATGAACACACACAAAAAATCCTACAAAATCAAACGCCATAAACAACGTACTATAGGTGATTAAGAGATTGCACAAGGTAGACTGCTGGAAAGAAAGACAGAAACTCATACCGCTAATAAAGCTAGCTGGTGCAGCTCAATGGCTTCACTTCTTTGTTCTTCCGATAGTTGTCTCAATCTCGAGAACATCCTGAAAAAAACTGTTATGAGATGCCTTCTTACTGATACTCTAGGAACCAATACGACAGTATGTATTCACTAAATGTATCCTATCAATAACTTCTTCGATTATTAAGCGACTACGAGGTTAACAAGAAGGGTTATTCAGCTGATTTTTCGACGTCATTGTCTTTTTCAGGGCGGGATTGATCCGAGTCGATGGTTACCAGCTTGATGTCCTCACGATGTGGTTGTTCGTCGTCGCATCCAGTCGATTCCAATGCAGAGAGCAATCCTGGAGTGGTTAACTCCACTCGGCAGTTCCCTTTTATACAGCAGCGGTACTGATCGATTGCTGCCCACAAGACGATCTCCTTGGGGGTGAAGTGCCAATCTCTTGTTATGCTAGGATATATTTTGTCCCTAACAGACCATCTTCATCGCGCTGTATAAACTGTACTACCTGACGTAGCGTTGATCATTGAATGACTCCAGCGGGCACAAATAAACCTTCCATTATTCCCTGTAGCATGCAAAAGTAATTCAGTAGGTTCCGCTCTCTCTCTCAAGACTCGTGGACCATTATATTTTCCTTTTCGTGAAGAACTCTGACCATCGGATCGGTGGTGTTCCTGGCCGCTCTTGTCCATCGGTTATCCTTCGTACGCATTGAATGCATGGCCCACCTCATCTTCGACAATTTGGCGTATAGAACAGCACTTTGATCTTCGATCATTGACATAGGTCGGAACTTCAGATCCGTTCCCTTATTTGCATGATACGGTAGACTCCTAGCATCGTCCTTTCGACTGCGTATTCAATAACACTGAGTGATACTCATTCTGCTTATGCAGCTGTCAGGTTTCCGACACATACGTTAAGATAGGAATAATCGTGGATTCGAAAATATCTTCCTCAAATCTGGAGTTAAGCCATGCATCATGTTGATTTTCTGAACTAGATGGACTTACGTAGCAATTCCCATGACCGACTTTCCTTTAACCTCGGATTGATTGATAACTCGATGTTTTTCTTAAATAAGCAGACACCTCGCGTCTGCTTATTTAAGAAAAACATCGGATAGATGGACTTAGTTGAAGCATTCTGACATATCCGTTCCCTTGAATGTTAATGGGGCATACGAAACCAATTCTCTCCTCATGAACATCGTTTTCGCGAGGTTAAGTCAAAGACCAATTTCTTCGCAGGTTTTCTCAAAATTGGCAGCCATTCGTCAGCTTGGTTAATGCCTGGTGTTGTAGGAACGATGTCATCAGCAAATCGAAGATGGTGTAACTGCCGACCATCGATTTTCGTTGCCATGTTGTCCCATTCCGGTGTCCGCATGACGTTCTCAAGGGCTGCGGTAAATAATTTTGGCACGATGGTATCTCCTAGTCTAATCCATCTTTTGAAGTCGATGTTAATATCATTGTAGGATGGGTGGTATCTGGGTTGTTAAATTTTAAAACAGCTCTCTAAGAATCTTTATATACTAAGTAGGGACTTCCTAGCTAACCATTGCTTCCGTGACTACTTCTTCCTCAACCGAATCAAAAGCATTTTTTGAATCCATGAAAGTAAGATATAGCGCTCTCTCGTACCCTCGCGATACTTCAGTGAGTCTTGCTATCGTGTGGATGTGGTCCATTATATTAAATCCTCTTCGAAACTCTGCTTGATCATATGGTTGTACTTCGTCTGTGTTCTGTCGACTCTGTTTAAGATGACTCGAGTGAAGAGTTTGCAGAGCGACAGAGAGTAACCAGATTGCGCGATATTCGGCGATATCGTGGCGATCAACCTTCTTGAACAACAGCACGGGCATGCTGGTCTTCCAATGAGTAGCAACCTTGCGTTCAGGTAATATGTGAAGAGCCGAGACAGTGTGTTAATAAGTACTAGCGGAATGTTCCTCAGGTGTTCCGATCTTATCATCTCCTGACCTACTGATGTTCCATTCTTCACCGACGAAAAAGTATGTGAAAGCGCGGAAGGGAAAACTGGTAGGACGACATACCTATCCTCATTTATTTCGTATGAGGCTAGGAGGACGCTGCGACTGAAGAGATTAGAGTGGCAATCGTGCATTTCTGGAAGATGTCATCGTTCCATCTGAGCGTCCGAGTGCAGCCATCTTGGTTTCGCAATTCAAGGTTCAGTAGGCTTTGCGAATGCTTCTCTCAGCATTTGCAGCCTCGACCATAGCTACTGCTACTCTCTCTTTAAGATCTTTCATCGCTTGCCTTCACTGTTTTCCAAGTTCGGATGTGAATTGGCAGTTGCCTGTAGCTTGTGCGATTCCACGCTGGCGTGTCAGCTTGAATGTTTCTGGAGACAAACGTCTCTTGGTGACTTTCGAACTCTCGACTTTCATAGCGCTACCGTGAAGATGTTGAATGAGCCGATAGTATTCTTCATCGATATTATCGACAACGGCATCTTCCCAACAGCCGACTAATACGTTGAACAAATCCCAGTTTGCGGTGGTTCTGGGACTTCGGTTTTGGAATTTAGCGGCTTTTTCTCCTTTCCGCGAAAAATAGAATCTCGCACAAAGGAGACGATGGTCCTATTCCGTGTAGAATTTTGGGACAATAGCCAGACACTTTGTGACTTTCGAATTCCCAGCTTTCATAGCCGCATCGCGAAGATGTTAAATGCTATCGTATTCCTCGTCGATGCTATCAAAAAGGGCATCTTCCCAACAACCGACTAATAAACGGAATATATCCCCGTTTATGACAGCTTTCAGACTTCGTTTTTTTTAAATTTAGCGGCTTTTTACATTTTCCTCGAGTAATGAAATCTTGCACGAAGGAGGCCATGGTCCGACCGAGCTAAAATTTTAGTACAACAAAGGCATTAGTTAGTCAAAATCTTCGATTTACTATGACGCGGTCGATTTCATTATCGCAAACTCCAGTGGGAGACGCCCATGTCCACTGTTGAGAGTTCTTCAGACGCTCCTCTGGATCCAGTCATAGCGTTAAAACCTCTAAGAATGACCTTCAGGATTGTACAATCCTTTCTGTAAAACTTCCCCAAATCCATATTAGAACTCTTCGACTTCGCCTGTTATTGATTCATACCTCTTCAATCCTAAACGTCCAATATGGGTTGTTAGTTGTTGGAATGAATCGATGTTCATTGCCAAACTTTTGTTAAGGAGAACGCCGACGCCGCCTTCTCTGCTGTCGCAGATTCAATGGAACGCTTCCTCTCCAGTGTCGTAAACTTTGAATAGGTGGTGTCTTCTCATCTCAGCCGGTCCATTGACGTCGTACCTCATCGTTCTTGTCTGTATAATCAAGTCTCTTATCGAGGAATTAGATGCAAGCGTGCGTGCATTGTAGGTACTCTGTAAGTTAGCTCGTCAACTTAGTCCTTAGCAATTTACGCAGTCCAGAATGGCTGAGATTTTGCAGTCTCTCCGTAGACGTCCTGCCCAATGCTGCCGTATCGGAGGCTCTTTCGTGGCCAGAAGAATGAGGACCGTTTACTCTATTGTGTTTAGCCTTTGATACTCACGTGTATCTTGCTGAGCTCTGGTCGTGGAGATTGGGTATACTCACGGATAACTTGTCAGTCTCTGCGTCTCCTATATACTTTCTTGTCAGTTGATTGCAGAGTTTTGGCGATTTTGCTCATAGAACAACGAGCATAAACGAGAACACACATGCACACGTATGCGCAAATATGTCCTCATAAACACAAAAATTATGTCCCGAATCCGCGCAGCAGAAACAGAGTCTATCAGTGGATTCAGCTGTGCCTCATGGAAGCAAAGGTCGCTCCTGGTCCGCGATTAACCCCCTATCCACTAGCTAGGATTTTTGCCTCCCGACTATCCTGCATAAGACCTCTCTATGAGGAAGATCCGTGGATCTCACTGTATAATTTTTCATTTTTATTCTCTTTTAAGTCTCTTGAACACACATGCAGGCCGAAAAATCAAATGGGTTTTTCAGACGTCTTGTGAAACATCTTAACGCACTAACATGAGCAAAAATGCTACTGACAGCACATCTTCTTAAACTAGATTCCACGTAACTCTTTTGGTTAAAATTCTTCAACACTTTTGTTTTTAAACGAAACCATAAATGTAAGGCATCAATAAGCCGATATTGCTAACCACAACCTGATTCTTCTCTTACTGGAGCAACTAGTAACCACCTGAACACTTTCGCCACGTAGTCAAGTTCGGCAGTTCCCTTCAAATTCCACAATGCATTTCGTAACACGAACGGAATCAGCACCTCGACAGGCCATAGCGACTTGTTGATCGAACCTAATAGTTCCTTAACAAGTGAATAATCTCCTGATTTTAAAGCCGCGAGGAGTGATCTCTGATCCATTAAACTGAAAAGCACTCTTCAAGCAGACACAATCTCACAACTCTTGATATCGTGTCAAAAAACAAGCTTAGGAAATATTTCAAAAGATAACTATTGAAAATAATACCACATTAGTGGTAGGAAATATGATCACGTTGAATGGTATAGCAATAGGAATTTGAAAAGAGATAACAACTCATATAATAGCCTGTTTTATTGAGAAGCTAAAACATACAAACATAACATCACTGTGTTACAGATAATTGCAATCACACCAGATTCTTTGCTAAGAATAGCGGTAATTTTGAGAGAATAGTGGACAAATACGCTCTTAGATAAAGTTTACACTATTCAAAGGAAATCTAGGAAATCTCGAAAATCACTCCGACACCTCACTTGAAAACAGCGTTAACAAAAGGCATTGCATATAAGGAATCAACAAACAAATCAATTTACAGACGACCAACGAGCAGTTTAACAACGTAAAAATTTCCTAGAACGACGGTCCTGCATTGATTTTTGGTAACTTATCGAATAGCGGCTTTACATGTTCTTTCTCATCAAACGTTTTCCACGTTTTGTACATGCTGAAGATTGTGTTCACACAGTCGTAGACTTTCTCGAAATCTGCTGATAATTCCGGCAACCACATCTGAAACATGTGAGGGGTACGGCTACCGTAGTTGTACAGCCCAGTGGCGGTTCTTAACTGCATTTTTGGCAATGCACATTGGTTCAAATTAGTTTTCGTTTCGATTCACTGAGTTTTCGTAATAGTTTCTATATTTCATCAACAGCTTCCCCATCGCAGATTTTATAGCAGACGTGGTCCGCGAAATACTATGTTCTACAATTGATACTGTAGAAGAAACCAATTTCTGGACCAGTTTATACGTCAAGCCACAGAGACTGTTTTCAGCAGTTCCCATTGGAAAATAGATCTACGAGTATTCTTGGCACTGAGTAATCACTAGCTTTAAGTCAACTGATCAACTTCGTAGGAATTTACCACGTCGGACTTTTTTAACATTGCTAAATACCTCAAATATCTTAAGTTTGGGTAAGAAGACCGTTTACAACAATAATAATCCAGGAACCACGATATGCCAATGCAGAAAAAATATGAGGTGCAAAGTGGTAACAGGGACAATAAGTAAAGGGAAGACTATACATAAAAGGATGCTTTGAAGTGAGAGAGTAGCTCCGCCATAAGCTGGTGGAATACTGTGATGCATATATGTGTTGCACAATACATCACAATGGTACAGGAAATCAGCACGCTAGAGTCAGAGGACTCATATGAGGCTGTCATAACCACGACTTATAATGAAAATACGATGGCGTTACACAATAAAAAGCATTTGTAAGTTTGCGATAACATTACGAAGAGACTAAAGGACTAAAGAGTACATGTATGTCTGTGATAACACTAACTTATAATAACCGAGCAATTGACTTAGTGTGTTAGAAGATATGTGACAGTAGAATGAGGTTAACGTACAATAGTAACCAACTGCAGCTTGCGTTAATAATTCCATCTTCTACATGAAATAAAGAATAAAATGGACAGTAAGATAGCAAAGACGATAAGCCGACAAATAGGATAGTGACTCACGAGATCGGTTAAAAGTGTTCTGGAGAGGGCGGTATATCAAAGTAACTTTTGAACTTCTCAGAAAACACCGTCGACGGTCTCTTCTTCATCGTTCACGAATACAACAGATAAAAAACGAAGACTCTTCCAAACAACTTTTCCATTCGTGTTACGATACGTGTGGAGGTTTTGAATGAGGCAACACACAAAAAGGTCAGCGAGAAAAAGAATGTTTATAACAAGCAAAGTTCCTCGGAAGGAGATGGGAACATTTACATACAGAAAGATTGCCATGCGATGTTAAGAAAAATAAATGTAGTCAATAGTTGACATAATAGCTTTACGAACATATAGTAGTATAAAAGCATAGTAACTATTCGGGAATCAACAACAACGATGCTGAAATATTCGCAAAACTTGGAGCCAGATCGAACAACGATTTCCTTTCCCTGGGGCTAGCGCATTACCCACTGTTCCACAAAGGCCTTTGCTGTGCATTCCTCTGTTAGTTTCCTATCTACCAGTGCCATCAGCAATCATCAATGGGATTGATCTGGGGAGCCCACATCGTCATTGAATCCAGTTGATCGGTTGTGGCTGATTTCGCATAATACCCTGTCGTAAAATTGTAGTACGCAGTAAATAGAAAAGCAAACATTCAGAGAATATTTGCTATACTGTTGTCGGCGAGGAGTGCAATAGATACCGCCAGCGAGAGAACAACGAATGAGAAGGGTACTAAGATGTTCTTGCTTCACAAACACATGTGAACATCGCGGCAATTATTTGACTTTTGTGAGGACAGAGTAAATGAACAATGGTGGTAATGAGGAGGATATATGATTTCTTTTTGTGGGGCACAACGGAAAGCGCAAAATGGTTCCAATGTCGTTTCATTTCAATCCGAAACGGACAAAAAATTAAACGTCATGTTTATACAAAAGGTATCAATAGTCACATGTTGCAACGAAAACGCTGAACAAAGCCTCCTCCTCTCACCAAAGTTTGTTCTACAGTACACTGCCTCAACTTAAGACGATGTTACACTCAAATTAAAATGACAGCAGTCGAATTGTGACGAAAAGTCAGCTCTCACTTCGGTGGGACTCAAACTAAGGAGTTTAGCAATTCCATCTGAAGGCCATCTAAGGATAAACAGTGGTGCGAGTAAATCCTAGGAATAGAAAGGCAGAAACCTAGCTGCGATGCGGCAAATATCCTTTACTTTCCCTGAAAATCGATGTTCGCTTGATTATAACGATTGTTGGCGGTGTGGAGCAAAAACTCTGGTCAAGTAATACACCATCGAGCATTAGAAACACGAAGTGTGAACAAATACCAAAAATTGTCAAAGTTAACTGAAATGAGAACAAAATTCCACTTGAAAAAGGCTATGGATTGCTGCACATTCTGCATCTATAAGACTAAAATCAAGAGGGGAAATAAAAATCGCATATAAAGAGGACATCTTGAACGGACCAGGATAACAAGCAATTTATATGGCTAAGAATAAAACATTATAAGATGAAAATAGGAAGTAACTCAAAGCGTAACCAGTTTAAGAAATGCTGTCGAGGCACTCCTGAACATAACTTCTTTGCCAGTGATGCAGTTCGACTCAGCTTGTAATGCAGTGTAGGATCGAGACCGGCAAACCTCTCTTCAAAAATTCTTGACCTTTCCAGGCTCTGAGGAAGGCGAAATCCGCCGAAATATTAGCTTATGCGTAAATAAAGAAATAAAATAATACCTCGTGTTTGCTAAACAAGGATACAAAGAACTGTTCGGTCAATGCCGAGGTTAACAGAAAGTCGGTCGTGGGAATTACTATAAGACGTACTATGTCTGCAAATCAAGAATGTGGATGCAACCTAACCAACGCGCAAGAGTATTCCTTCACAAACGCCGTCTTGTAGATTTAATCTAGGTGGTAATTGGGCCAACATAAATCTACTCCAAATATTACCTGCTCTAATATAAAGTTGTAATAGATCTTTCACTATATAACTATATAACTATATAATATAACTTAACTTTCTCATGTACCAACAATAAATCTGCAAATTAGTCAGAAGAGGCGCTAATTCATGAAAAATCTATTCAGCAATGGAGGAATCGAAACAAAACGATAGAGGGCTCATCAGTTGTATGGATATCTCGTGTGTTTTTGCGATATTCAATTACCCCTAAAATGAACTTGAACCAGGAACTCTATCTACACAGGTAGAGAAAACGTGCAACAACATGGAACATCTACGTCCATGCAGATGAATGGGGCCGGTGAAGTGGACTAGAAGGTCAAGTAGGACGGACCTGTTTATATTGTAATAATTCACGTCAATAAAGTGCACTTACAGCCAAATATTAATTATGAACTAAGCAATGACATGGTGCAAATTTCTATTGCAAACGATGATGGCGAGAGAATGAGAAGAATTAATTGTTGAGCACTGTGCGATGCATGAAAACTGGCTATTCAAAAACCAGGCTTCATTTGAACACTTGGCAAGTCATGCCACGAACTCTCACTTTGTTAACGAAATATTTGGTCATCGCCACTTTCCAGTTACGGTGGAAACAAAGGTAACCAAGCAACTACAAAAATGACAATTATGGGAGTTTTGAAACGACTAATAAAGATGCCCTACACATTCGCTTTCGTCGTAACACTCTCGTGGCAAAACACATATAGCGACTAACGTAACCGTACGAATTACGAAATACGGAACATATATATTTAAAAGCAATAGATTTGTATGGTTAGAGATGTTCTGTTTCAAGAATGATATCTGTTTATCCCTCGTATGGAGAAAAAACAAAACTTTTACACCCACCTTTATATCTTTTTCTCTATTCATGAGTTCAGCTCCAACAATAACACAAGAAATAGCAATTATATGGGGTGGATAAAGTAGGCAACAGTCACTTCTAAGCGAATCGTTCGCGACCTAAAAGCAAACACATTTGTTTAATTGAGAAAGAAAAGTTGAACACACATTTTTGTAATAAAAAAATTTATTGTCTGAATCTAATTTTAAAAAAAACAA
This sequence comes from Angiostrongylus costaricensis, assembly GCA_900624975.1. Classification (NCBI taxonomy): domain Eukaryota; kingdom Metazoa; phylum Nematoda; class Chromadorea; order Rhabditida; family Metastrongylidae; genus Angiostrongylus; species Angiostrongylus costaricensis. The sequence goes on along the minus strand of UYYA01004522.1, from coordinate 57,035 downwards.
AACATAAAAGAGTTACGGTAAAAATTAGTGAGAAACGAGAACTCAACTTCCAACATTGTTCCTCGAAAGGTTGCATATCCTTAACGGCGGGATCCCTAGCAATATCCTAGAAATATCATAAATAAGGATAAACAACTTCCTTAACCAGGATTGTACTGCACATAAACTGCATCTTTTGCAAGAACTGCTACTTTCTGTATATATTTTAGAACTTTCTTGCTTATAAAAGTTGATGCAGAACTATCTTTTGTGAGGAGAAGGTGTATGAAGCTGCTGCCTTTTCGCACTAACTCGGCAATTGCAAGATCTCCGATGTAGAGAATAGAATTTATCCGAATTACGGGCTAAGAAATTTTGAAAAATATGATAACCTGCAACATAGTGCTCAGAGGGCGATATGGATGATATACGACCAGGCAACAGTCAAGCATCTCGACCAATATGAACTCCGCGTCGTAAAGACCGCTGTTTTTCGATGACGCATCATAAGTTAGGTTTGGCCACTTTTTTAAACAATTCGGGATTGTTTTAATCAAATTAGACATCGACATCAAACCATGCTCTTCCACCTAAATAATCACAATCACATGACACCAAGTGTTGTAGAAATAAAACCGACGATAATCGTTTTCTTCATACTACTACCTTATCGCTTTCATTTTCCTCCAAAAACATCCACCCCAAATAAATAGTAGGACTATGATGAAGTACCACAACAATATGTCTATCATATTAGAGTTGTAAAGACTTATGTAAACGTGAGTCCGAGATAAGAGTACATCCCGGTTTAGCACAGGCAAAGAAATTTGTTCCAATAACTGCCGGAAATCCTTCCACCTGTTTATTTAGAGATCTTAAGAGTCATTAGATTTTAATAAATAAAGTTGCATTCATGTGGATTCGAACAAGAATAAGGTGATGTAGTACCATATGTGATAAGTTCGTACAAATTTGTGTAGGAATATAAAGAAAACAGTGACAAGTCTTACCTTAGACGAAAGGAAAACAGAAGCACAGGCTATAAGAAGGGGATCCACATCTTTATAGGACCGCCGAGCGTAAAAACGCTTGAAATATACGATTGCCGTAGCAATAACCTAAAACAAATGCAACTACCCGGGAAGCACAACAATTTGTCGGAACGGTTACTATCAAGGATAAAAAAGGATAAAGCTCTCCACGTAGACCGATCTCTGAAGGAGGCACCATGTATTTGACTTCATTAAGCATAGATAGAGGTGACTGAATGCATATCTGGCCTTTAGAATGGCTCGTGGTGGCGTCCCAATGTCTCGAGTCAGTGCTGCTACCCTCTCAGACAAGTCTTGTACCAATTTGTTGACCTCGGAAGGATGGAGAGCTTGGTGAGCCTGAGGCGTGAAGACCGATCCCATGCGTATTGCAGGGCGCCTCCGACAACTGCGCTACATAGTTGTCACTAATAGCATGAAGATCACCTCCTTTCATGATTAGTCACATAAACTACTACTTTAAGTAGTCCAGTAATGGTGGTATCACCTGCATTCTCGTTTTCGGTTGTCCCTGCTGAATACCTTCAACGGCAAGTGTTTGAATAAGATTCGCCCAAAATATCATTAATTTTTGATATTCTTCTTCAGTATAGATCTGCAAATAAAAATACTACTGAAACGTCACCTACTAAGGAAAATATGGACTACTTAAATGAAGACAACACAAGTCTTGAAGTCAAGATCGCCTGTGGTATGGACTATTTAAATAAAATGACAAAAATCTTGAAGTCAGGATCGCTTATGACTAACATTTGGACAGCACTTTTCGCTACTAGCAACAAACTGAAAACTTCCCTCTTCGCAGTGGATCTCTTCCCTACCCGAATGATGAAAAAGTGAAAGCATTTTAGAGAAGTCTAAAAGCAACTTCTTACCTTAAGATCTTCACTACGCATTCGCAGCAATTCGTGTTTGTCAAAGATCCACTGATCGTAGTGTGAACTCTGCCAAAAGTTACCCGCCATTCTGATATTCAACCACTGATAGGAGCTAAAACAAAGTTCTGAGTGGAACGGTTACCAAAACCCGTTCAACATAGCATCTATGCTTTCAAGATGAATTATGATTACTACAGGAACGAAGGAAAGAAATGCTGGGATCCTCACGACCTATGACGGTATGCCATCTAGGTAGGTAGTATAGGAACAAATGGAAGCTTTAGAAGGATTTATTGTTTCTGGATGGCCCTGGAAGCGGCACAAACAGAATATGGAACATAGGAATATGCAAATAACTTAACAAAAACATAAACAGTAACTTCAGAAAAGTGGAAACACCTTATATTTTTACTTCCTTGCCGCTCAACGTTGACTGACACCAAGTGAACTTGCCCAGTCACAAAATCTTCATCGTGTCCCACAACTAAAAGTCATATTGTTCTTAACAGTGAGCTGAACTAAATGCAGAAATAAGTTTATTAAACCGAAAGCTCAAACATAATGCAGCTCTGAACAGAGCACTCCGTTGATCCAGTGTTAGCTTTCCTATGGACAAAGAAGTAAGTGTTACTAGTAATTTCAAAAATCAAATGAAAACTATCCCTATCCAATTTTGTGGGAAAAAATGCAGAAAAATGTTACTAAATCTTTCAGTAAAGTTGATGGCATACTTAGTTCTGACAGGATCACAGTACAGAAGGCTATGAATCCAGCGAAATGAAATCTCAGCTTAGGGATTAAATGCGAGAGTAAGGTTATTGTGAGTATTCATCGGTAAAATAGGCACCATTACTTCTTATTTAACTAGTAGAGTAGCAACAATAGCATTAATAGCATCTCTATCATAGTAGTTTCAAAAAAAAGAAGAAAAAGTTGGCAAGTAAAAGGAGAATTTACCATAACATGAATGAAACCAACATATCCACTATAGATGCAAGATGATGCCCATTTCAGCGGATGACGACTGGAATGATGCAGACACGCAATTCTACACAGTTTCCACCACCGAACGATAAGACCACAATGATGCTGATACATGGACGAACCTAGTTGAAATTAATTGAAATTAGGAAGCTCAGTTGCATTCAGTTGAGCTTCGAACCCGCGACTACTGTTTCCTGGGAGCTCACGTGTTATCCATTACACCATCGAGGCACTTGCTTTGCCATTCTCTCAGCCAGTTTTTTACGCAAACGGTGCTATTAGCAATCACTGGTCAGCGGAAATGATCGGAAGAGCACAAATTGGCATTGAACCTAATCACGCTGAAACTATACATGAGCCCCCAGAAAGGCTTAATTGCGGGTTCAAAGCTCACCTAAGGTAATAGGCAGTATATAAAAAGTTAGGAGATTGTGATTTCGACTGCAGCTACAACTTAACGGAGTTCAGTGCGGAATTGTGCTCCCTAGATCACTCCCGTTGACGGGTGATTGCTGATAGCAGCGTTAGGGCAAAAAAATGGCTGTGGGAAAGAAGTCGGAGCCTTAGCAGTGTGGTAGGTGACACATCAGCCCATAAAAACGGTAATCGCGGGTTTCGATCTCACCTAGGTGTCTGAATTTTGCTGATATCTCAGCAACATTTTCGTTGTTTTTCACGTTATACCTCGTCGTGAAGAAATAATAGGTAGCGAATAAAAGGTGAGCGTATATTGGACGATATTTTGTTGGTGAACACTGCACAATAAATGCACCTCAGCTGAGTATGAAACCACTACAGAAATAGTTCTGAGGATGGCTATATCCGTCGACAAGAACCTAGCGATCAGTTCTGACATCAGCAGAAAATTGGTCTGATTTGGAAGAGTGCTTCACAGTGTGTCAAGTTCAATTCTTAAACTCTTTGGATGCAATTGGATTAAAAGCCGTGGAGTTGTGAATGAACAATTCAAGATTGTAAATCAAGAGATCATGTTGCCATCGCATAAAATGTTTTGAAAATGGTTACGCAGCGAAAATCCTGTATCACTTCACTTGTGGTATCGCCTATCGTCCCGCTGATCGTCGAGTGACTCGAGTGGGCGCCATTAAATCCTCGACTTCTGACTGTCCCGTGCAAGAGGAGCCCAGTGGGTTCTGCTCACTCTTGGGACTCATTGAGCATCATACCTTTCTTTTCGTGAAGCACTCTACCATCTGGTCGCGATTCTTCATGCAGTACGTTTGACATCGCGAGGTCTCCAGTCACTAACTGCTCTTGTCCATCGGTTGTTGTTCATACGCATTACGTGCCCGACCCACCTTATCTTCGACAGCTTGGAGTATAAAACGGCATCTTTGATTTTTGATCGTTGACGCAGGTCGGAGATTCGGCTCCCATCACTCGCTTGCGCGATATGGGAGACTGCTAGCATCGTCCATTCGACTGCATGTTCAATAACGTGGAGTGATCTTTTGTAATGCTTACGCAAAGACCAGGTTTCTGACGCATAAGTTAACGCAGTAAGTGCCGTTGAGTCGAAAAGGTGGATGCGTAGTCGGGTGTTCTTTGTTCTCTTCACTACATCCTTCATGCTCTTGAAAGCTCACTTCATCCTGCTCAACTCTGGAGTTAAGTCGTTCAACATGTTGATTTCCCGACCTAGATAGATAGACATAAATGGAGCACTTGGAAATGTTCATTCCGCTGAGCGTGAATGAGGCATACGTAACCAATACACTCCTCATGAACATCGTTTTTGTGAGATTTGGTCGAAGACCAATTTGTTCACAGACTTTATCAAAAGTCGACAAGCATTGGTTCTGCTGGGCTAATGTTTGATGTTATGTAGACGGCAGTCCGACACCCAGGAACAACTCCCAGCCACCCAGAGGCAGCCCACTATTGAAATGAATAACTCGCAGTTTACAGTAGCACTGAGACTACGTTTTTTTTTTCAATTTTGCGCCTTTTTCTCTTCGCGAGAACTGAAATCCTACATGAAGGAGGCGACGGCCTGATCTCATGTGATTCTGGGCAACAGCGGCATTGGTTAGGTAAAACCTTCGGTTTACTGTGACGTGGTCTGTTTCATTACGGTTCGCTCCAATGGGAAACTCCCACGTCTAGCGCTGAGGATGGGCTTCCGAATTTGCGAGTTATCATGACTGGTGTTGATCGTCATGATAAACTCGTGCGGCCGCCCACCCTGTTCGTTCCATTCTAATCGGTGGGCCCCAATGTGACGTTCTCCTAGGTCCAGCCTTAGCGTGGAAATCTCCAACTATGACCTTGAAGAATGTATGGTCTTCTCTGTATAACTTCTTCAAGTCCATATAGAACGCTTTCACTTTTTCTTCGTCATAGTTTGATGTCGGCATATTAACTACGGAGATTGTTAAGCGGTATTGAACTACATCTCTTCAGCCGTAAACGTTCGAATCGGGTTATTAGTTGTTCGAATGAATCGATGTTCATGGACTAACTCGTGTTGACGAAAACGCTGACGTTGCCTACTCCTCTAGTGTGGCATGTTTTGAGGAACACTTCTACTCCGGTGTTATGGACGTTCAGTAGGTGGCATCTTGTCATCTCCACGAACCCGATGACGTCAAACCGTATACTTCTCGCCTGTATCATCCAATCCTCCATCGAGGATTCAGATGCTAGTGGGCGGGCATTACTGGTAGAGATCGCCACCTTAGTCCTTTGCGATTTAGGCAGCCTTAAATGGCCCTGAGATTTTAGCAACCTGGTCGCACTCATTCTACACAATACTGATGAATTAGAGCTTCTTTCAGGGTCAAGGAAATGAGACCTGTTCATCTACTGTGTTTACTATTTGATATTCACGTATACCTTGCTCAGCTCTCAACGTGGGAGCTAGCTGTACGCAGCTTGGCAGCCTCTCCCAGAGTAGACAAGGCGGTTACGAGGCGGATCCCCTTCCATTTACTTGTTACTTGACTGCAGGCTTTTAAGCGAATTAACTCATAAAATATAAACCTCGTGAACGAGAACACACTCACGCTTGCATGCATGAATACGTTCTCGTAAATCTAGAGGATATGAGCCAAGTTGGCGCAACAGAAACAGGGAGTCCATCTACTGGATCCATCTACTTTTCGGGGAAGCAAAGGTCGCTTTTCATCGGCTATCAACCTCCTATCCGCCACCTGGAAATGTGCCGCTTTACCTCGCGACTAACCGATGTCTTCCCCTCTTTGAGGCGGATCCGTGGTATATTCGAACACAATAACATGAATCGAATGTCTACGATTGAAGAGATGTTGATCACGCGCTTTGACAATCTTCGTGGTCTATGCGTCGACATCAAGCTATGAAGAAGACGAGGCCGAAGCGTTCTATTTGGTGTTGGAAAAGTTCTCCAAAGATTGCCAAACGTTCGTTAAGGTCATCCTCGAAGATTTTAACGCTAAGAGTGGACCCAGAAGAAAGTAATACTGGGACTGACGGATTAGAATAGAACGAAAAGGGTGAGTGACCATTTCAGTTTATTATGACGACTGCGGCAATTTATTGCAACAGGCAATTCCAGAAGCTCTTAATGCTGGACGTGGAAATGTCTCAATGGAGAGTACCATAACGGAATAGACCATATCGTAGTAAATAATCGAAGGTTTTGTCTAATCGATGTTGCTGTTGCCCCTAAACTCTACACGAGATCATACCATCGTCTCCTTTGTGTAACATTCTATTTCTCGCGGAAACAACAAAAAACTAAATTCAAGAAACGAAGTTCCAAAACCACCATTACCTGCGATTTATTCGACTCATTAGTCGTCCGTTGGGAAGATGACGTTCTCGAAAACATCGATAAAGAATACGATCGGCTCATTCAACATCTTCACGCTAGCGCTATGAAAGCTGAGAGTTCGAAAGTCACCAAGAGATGTCTGTCTCCAGGAACACTCGAAATAACAGGCCAGCGTGGAATCGTACTAGCTACAAGCAACCGCGAACTAACGTCCGAACTTGCAAAACAATGTAGGCGGGTGATAAAAGAAGATCTTAGAGAGAGAACAGCAGCAGTAATGGCCGAAGCTGCAGAGGCTGGGAAAAGCATTGGCAAAGCCCACCGGGGCTTCGCCAATTACAAGACCAAAATGATTGCACTCCGGCACCCAGACGGAACAGTTACAGCGTGCAGAAAGGCAATGGAGAAAATCATTTACGAATACTACTCGGATCACTTCGATAGCCACGTCCAGCTTCCGTCATATGAAATAAAGGAGGATGGATATGTTGCACCACCAGTTCTCCCTTCCGAAATCCGACATGCCATTTCGTCGGTGAAAAATCGAACAGCATCAGGTTAGGACAAGATAAGACCAAAACACCTGACGAACCTTCCGCCGGTCCCCGTAAACACACTGGCTCGGCTCTTCACACGTTACCTGTCTGAATGCAAGGTCCCTACGCAGTGGAAGACCAGCAGGACCGTGTTATTGTTCATGAAGGGTGATCTGCACGATATCGGCAACTATCGCCCAATCTGCCTACTGTCTGTCGCCTACAAGCTTTTCACTCGAGTGATCCTAAACAGGATTGACAGAACACCAGACGAAGGACAGCCATGTGAGCAAACAGGGTTTCGAAAAGGATTTAGTACGATGGACCACATCCACACGATCACAAGGCTCATTGAAGTAACGCGAGAGTACAAAAGACCGTATGCGTTAGAAACCTAGTCGCTTCTTCAGCCGGATGAAAGCTCACTCAGCGTTATCGAACGCGCAGTCGAAAGGATAATGCTAGGAGTATCCCGTTCCACACAACTAAAGGGTGGGATCCGAAATCCCGATCTGCGTCAACAATCAAAAACCAAAGATGCCGTTCTATACGTCAAACTGTCGAAGATAAGGTGGGCCGGACACGTAATGCGTGTGAATGACAACCGACGGACAAGAGCCGTTAGTGAATGGATTCCCCGGGATGTCAAACGTACTGCAGGAAGACCACCGACCCGATGGTCAGAGTTCTTCACAAAGAGCCTTGAAGAAAGACATGATGCTCGACGAGTCCCTAGAGCAAGCCTAACCCAATGGGCTATTATTGCATGCGACAGAGAGGAATGCAAGATTTACTGGCTCCCGTTCGATTCACTTGACGATCAGTGGAACCACAGGTAATACAGGTGATACAGTGTTCGATGAAATCTGACGTCGCAGGTTCTAAAAATCAAATGCGGCGAGAGCTTTTCGAATTGGAAGAGGTAGCTAGAGTGGCTCTGTTGGAAGAAATTGTACGTTTCAGAAACGACTATACAACCTTACGGGTGACGAAAGAAAAGTAACGGCATTAACGGCAGAGTAACGGTAGTACCGATTCAGTGACTAACGTTTTTGCGACTTCGCCTTCTTCGAAGTTTCGACGTATTCGTATGTAGCCGTCTTTTTTAATAGTCGGCCAATATTCTGTAATTTTGATAGAAACCAACTTTGTAAGCCAAATGTTTGTCTGCTATATTTTCCATTTTTAAAGGTGCATAGACTTCTCGGAAACCAATTACATCACAAAGTGGTATTAAAAGGAAAGTAATAAAAGTATACTAGCATATTACCACTTTTCTTATCTTTCACACATGAAAAGCACTTGTCCGAAACATCTACCGAGTAGTTACGAAAGTGTGCACAGAGAGAAAATAATTACACTCGGTACAACAAATAGCCATCTCAAATCGCTACGAAACAACAACCACTGAGGATGAGTCTAAAAGAAAAGCTAGGCCCCAAACAATTCTAACTCAATTAAGAAGACTGCTTTCAAGCAACATTTCATGTCGGATGGAAAGAACACGGCTACTAAGTGGTGTTTAAAAAGCGGAGCTCTTGAAACTTCCGTAGCAGTTATACAATTCCCACCGAGCACCCTATATCGGCCGTTACTTAGGAAACGTCTATGCGACCGTCTGTGTAAAAAAAGACTTCGTGATTGCAAATCGCATGAGTTCAGGCACAATATGTCTGATCTCTTGTAAGGAATACGACAATGAACATATTGGTGAAAAAAACTATACTACTTTGTATCCGCATAAAATAACACTTAAAAAAGACCCAACAAGGTACTTTTTCAGGTACACATCAGCCGTATCACAAGTCGCCCCTTGATAGTTGAGTGATCGAGCGGGCCATACTAAATCTTTGCATTCTCACTGTCGCATGCAAGAGCAGTCCAGAAGATTTCGTTCGCTCTAGGGACTCGTTGAGCATCACAGTTTCCGTTAAGAACTCTGACCATTGGGTTGGTGGTCTTCCCGAAGTAGGCTTGACATCCCGAGGAATCCAGTCACTGACGGCTCCTGTCCATCGGCTGTCGTTCATACGCATTACGTGTCCGGCCCACCTTATCTATGACTGTTTGGCGTATAGAACGGCACCTTTGATTTTTGATCGTTGACACAGATCCCACCTCTTACTTGTGCGGAACAGGATACTCCTAGCATCGCCTTTCGACTGCCCGTTCGATAACGCTGAGTGACCTCTCATCCTGCTTACGCAGCTACCAGGTTTCTGACGCATATATTTATTTATGTGATCTTATAAACTGATCTTCTTAAGCTGACGCGAGGTTGGTACAGATCTTCGTTGTCGTTGTCGTTGTCGTTGTTTTTGATGTTATTGAACGATGGCTGACGTTTCGGCGACTTCGCCTTCCTCAGAGCCTGGACGTACTTTATGTTAGAATACTTTTTATTATTCGGTGGAAAAGAAGGTTAAAGTATTAATGAAGATCAAACTTTCAAATAGACGCCATATTGAACAGAAAGGCCACTCACCGTGATGTTACGTGCGGGACTGGCCCACACGTAGTTCACGTGGAGTCGCGAGCAAGACACGCCCCGGGGTCAAAATATCATTTTGAAATAGGGCGCCAGGTCACGCGTGATAGTGAGGCATTCGTTTTTCCGGTTCATCTTTGGATTTTTGAAATTTATCCAAAACGCCTCAAGAGTTTTGCGCGTTGATGTTTTTGATTCCTGCGCTAGGATCCGCACATTCACTTCAAAATCATCGCCGTTGTGCTTTTGTGCCCTATGCGTACCTAGAGGGGTGTTTAAACGGATTTTAGCTTTCCCATCTAGATGTTCTTTTATGCGGACACAAAGTGGTCTACCCGTTTCCCCGATATATTCCTCGCCGCATGCATTACATGAGATCAAGTATATTATACCTAAACTCATGCAATCCCCGTCTCTCCCGTTAGGACAGATTATACAGTTTTCTGAGCTGCACAAACGATCATAGAGACGGTTTCGAACTAACTGGTGGCGTAGGGTATTGGGTGGGATGTCAACAATCGTTACATAATTTTCAAAACCACTTTTTCTTAAGCACTTTTTAATGGCGTGACTTACTTCATTTGATATGAAGGGCAGCTTAAAGGGAATCTTATTTTCGTCTGAAGTATTATTTTGGGGAACTACCCAGTGTTTTCCTCTAACCCGAGTGGCTTCTACTTCGTAGCCATTGGAAATGGCAATTTTTCGTGCCAGGTTTCGCGATTCCTTCCTTTCCTCTTCTCCTGTGCACACATTTTTAGCCGTACGATACATATTGACCCCGGGGCGTGTCTTGCTCGCGTAAACTACGTGTCGGCCAGTCCCGCACATAACATCATGGTGAGTGACCTTTCTATTCAATATGGCGTCTATTTGAAAGTTTGATCTTCATTAATACTTTAACCTTCTTTTCCACCGAATAATAAAAAGTGTTCTAACATAAAGTACGTCCAGACTCTGAGGAAGGCGAAGTCGCCGAAACGTCAGCCATCGTTCAATAACATCAAAAACAACGACAACAACAACGACAACGAAGATCTGTACCAACCTCGTGTCAGCTTAAGAAGATCAGTTTATAAGATCACATAAATAAATATATCAACTGCCGAGGTTCATAGAAAGTCGGTCTTTCGAGTTTCTGACGCATACGTTAGGGCAGGAAGTACCGTGTAGTCGAAAAGGTGGGCGCGGAGTAGAGTGTTCCTTGTTCTCTTCATTACATCCTCGACGCTCTTGAACGCTCCCTAACCGCTCATTTCCTCCTGCTCAACTCTGGAGCTTGGTCGTTCACCATGTTGATTTCCTGCCCTAGATAGACGTCACTGGAGCATTCGGAGGTGTTCACTCGATTGAGAGTAAATGGGTCCTAAGAAATCGGTCCCTTCTTCATGAACATGCATACTAGGCAGAGAGACAGAATGGAAATATCTTAAAACCAACTTTTGTTGGGCTTCGGTAACAACGAACAGTAGTTTTCTTAATGATTAAGCCGACATAAGGTTGATGCAAAAACTTTTATGTGGCCAACGTTTCAGGGATTTAGCCTTTTTCAGCGCCACATTAATCTGAGTCGATGTTCCACGGTTGGCCGTTGTCGCCAAGTTGGCGTTTGATGTCACATCGAGTCGAATCCAGTGGAGGGACCAGCGCAGCTCTAGTTGGAAATTTGCACAGTGGTGCCTTTCTATACAGGATGAACGTTGATCAGTTGCCGCCGTTCGATACAATTCTCTTTTTGACGGATCATGAAAGATATTACTTATTATTGTTATCAAAGTTTAATAAAAGTCGGTTTTAAGGTATTACCAGAATGCATGCCAGCAAATGAACTAGCGGCTGCTAGAGGACCTACTGTCCAGCAAGAAAAATGGATCATATTGGATGACGGCAGTAGATCAACGTCCATCCTATCGGTACTATCTACTGTATTCGACTCGATGCTACGAGAAAACACCCACATCGCAACAACGACCAGCTAGGGACTGTCGACTCGGACCAACGCGACTCTGAAGAAGGCGAAGACGTCGAAACGTTAGCCGAAGAAGTCTTCATATCAAACCTCGTATCATTTAAGCCATGTAGAAAATTTTAAAAGCCGAGATGTTTCGAAATAGCAGGCAAGATCCTGACGCAGGAATCAAGAACAACTCCCAAAACTTCTGATGCGTTTTGCATTAACTTCGAAAATCCGAAGATGAAAAGAAAGGACGGATGTCTCACTACTATACGAGACTTGTGCCCATATTTCCGATTAATTTTCTGAGCTGAGCGGGTTCCATTCATAATCCAGTAACTGTAGCCTCACCCTTTATAAAATAAAAACGAAGAGCGAATAGAATACATTGGCGAAACGGGCAGACCCCTCTGTGTCCGCATAAAAGAACATCTATCAGGCAAACGTCTACCAAGTACCCTACTAGGCACGTAAAGGACCCAGAGACATAACGGGGAGGACTTTAAAGTACGTGTCACAATTCTCGCACATGAATCGAGAGCACAAGCGCGCAAAACTCTCGAGGCGTTCTGGATTAATTCCAGAAATCCGAAAATGAACCGCAGGGACAAATGCCTCATTATCACGCGTGATATTGGACAGTATATAAACCTGTTATTCTGATGAGATGGGCACATTACGATTCCCTGTGAACTCTGTGCGGTTGGTCTCCACGTGACATACTCAGTGAAAGCGATGAGTGTGGAAAGCTGTGTTCAGCGTGATTGAAGTCTTGATTTAGCGTTTTCTTTGTTTGGTTATGGAGGCGTTTGGCCGAATAGATTGCTGTCAATTTGACCATTGCAGGCTCTGCGGAAGGCGAAATCCGCCAGAACGTCAGCTTGTACGTAAATAAAGAAATAAAATAGCACCTCGTGTTTGCTGAACAAAAGTAGAAAAAAACGAAGAGCGTTTTCTTTACATGCTGGAGCTTCGTTCGAACTTTGTAATTTCATTATAACTGTAAAGTGCTTACCGATTATTACGAGTAGGACTAAATAACAATACTTCTAGGCTCCAGAGAAGTCGAAGGCACTCAAACGTTAGCTACAATCTCGTTTCCGCTCAAAAGAAGGAGTGTTCACAAGATAATATGATCTAATTAGTGCCGAAGTGAATCGAAAACCGGTCTCTTGACTTCAAAAGGACTACGTCTGGCAGAACACGATGGCGTTCTCCAATTCATCCTTCATGTTTGCAGCCACCGTTCCAGTGTTGGATATTTTAAAACTTTTAAACTCCATTTTCCAACTTTTTGAAAATCTCGATACCAAGCATATTTAAATTTGATAGAACACTTTATAAAAAGCATACATACGACGATGTGATAGAAGAAAGTCATTTCTATGAATCCATAAAGTTCTGGACTCCTGGAATACTTCACTGCTACCGAAATCACCCTCAGTTGTCGTCAAATCAGCTCCGCAGCGAAAGGGTTACTGAATTAACTGAAGGAAACGACTGTTCATTTCATAAGTGTAGACCAACAAATATACATGCAAACAGAAAACACTGTTCGACACACGTGTATGCACATACACATATATATTTACATACATATATATGACTATTTACAAAAATTAACAGATGTTCCCTTTATTCTATACCGTTTCTTTACCGTTTGACTACTTCGAGATGTACTGAATAAGTTTCTGATGCGGTACCATGTCTCCGACGGCAACCTAAAATCGTTTAGTGTGGTCAAAACATATAATTTCTCCTAGACGATACGAAAAATATGCTCATAGAGAGAGCTCTGCTTCTCGCATAGTTAAAATAATACCTGTTCTAACAAACTATCGATCTCTTGGTGACTCATACGCTCACCGATTGATGTGAGTATAGAGCGAAATTCACTGATCGGCATCGAAAACATTCCATCTCTGAAAAAGAATCATTAACTAACTAAGAAAGAGTATGGGAACTTTCATGCGACGAATTCAAAATAATAAAGCGTTATTGCCATTTCTCTGCCACTTTGAATAATGCTTTGACATGACTGCCCAATAGACTACCACATTGGAATTGATTAAGCTCTAACTCATTCTAGTTTCGCGTACTTTGCATCAATGTTGACTTAGTTTATGAAAGGTGGTGACACCATTTCCTTTCCCATTTTTCAAATAAACCTCCAACTTAATACGAAGTGAAAAACATTACAGTTTTTCTACGGATGTGAGAAAAACACACTTTCAACTTGTGACGGGCAAACTTCCTTTTGCGGCATGCGATAATTAGTAAGACATGTATACTAATAGGAAATTTCCGGCAAGACGTTGATTTAGTGAATAAACACCAGTCCAGAAGCAACGGACAAAATAAAGCGTTCGGTCTTGATCTATCCTTTGGGATGCACTATGCCAATCGCCTCCATTCATAAAAACATAGAGGTGATTCATTGCACATCTGGCCTATACAATAGCTTATAGAGAGTTGTATCAAGTCAATGCAACAATTTGATGATCTCACAGGGATGGAAGGGCCGATTTGGCAAGTGCGTGTGATTGAACCGACAATGTGTGTATTACAGGTCACCTCTGTCCACTAGGCTAAACACGACCCTAATAGATAAAATAGTCGAAAAAATAATGTAGACTTGATAATAAGAGTGCAGCATTCGTTAGCTTTCGTTGGCTTTTGAACTGAGAAAAGTCGTGGTGTTCTAATATATTAGGTCTTTCTAGAAAGCTAACAATACCATAGAAATGCAGGTCGTCTGTCATTTTCATTAGTCGTAACAGCATAAACGACGAGCAAATCGCTCACCTATAGAGTGCCTTCAATGCCTTGGTAATTTCTGCTAGTTCATCACTGCTATTATGTTCCTCTTTTGCAATCTCAAGAAATGAAGCGAAATCCAATGGATGCTCTGAAATATAAATAGGCGTTACTATCGCATCAAATCACGCAATGAAGAACCACACCATCAGTTAACATAAAAGTATAAAACAGAAAGTTTCCGATGACATTAAACAATCCATTAAAGATGCTCCATGCATTCGACTCTTTTCCTAACATTGTGGAGGTGGTTGAATGCATGTATGAGTTACACAAAGACTTGAGGTAGCCTACCGATGTATCAAGTCAGTAGGTTTCTAACCAACAGACAAATAAGTCTGGTACTAATTTCCCGATCCTGTTAATGATGGAGTGCTTGCAAAGGCCGGAAATCGAACCAACGACCGATCCAGTGTGTACTTCAGAGTACTTCAAGCCTCTGCGCTATACACACACGGTTAGTTATCCGCACGGGATAATTCGAGTTGATATTCACTGAGCAGATAAAAAGTTCTTAAAGTGGTAGCAGAACCCAAAGTCGATCCCGTCGGTGAATTACGGATGCAGAAAAAGAGTTGGGTGAAATAAGTGCTGCTATTCGAATAACATGTGAAGTCGCGTCATATAAACAAATAAAGAAGTGGTAAAATTTACAATCACTAAGAAGAACAAAGACTACTATCGCAGTTTTCAATAGAACTCACTTGTTTCTTCAAAATACGTTACAGTTTTGGAAGCGGTTGGCGAGTAACCAAGACTGCGTAGAATGCATCGCAACTGAGGCACAGAATGTACCAGACCGTCTTGACTGTAGAAGTTGAAACACTCGCGTATCTCTGAACAGGAAAAGTATTAGAGGAGAATATAACGGAAAAAGTACAGCAATGATCAAGTATTGATATCGGCATTGATCAAATAATTCACTCTTTTCTTGATGAGCATACATGAGATTGCTACTTTATTCTTTATTCACAAAATAAGCTGACGTTCCGGTGGATTTCATGCTCTTCAGGGCCAGTGAAGGCCAAGTTGATCCCAATCTGATCAGCCAAACATCATAATCAGAAGACAATTATCACGAAACCTAAATTTCGATCGTACTGAAAACAAAGTGGCTTCTTTGCACACTTATAGCTTTCTGTGAATCTTCCACTTAGTGTTTTAAGACACCAACTGCACAGAATTCATATGTATCGACGGGTAATGTGTCTCTAATTAAAAAGTCACATTAAAATAAAATTAAAACATTAAGAAAGTAGCCTTAGATAATGCGTGAAATCACGCGTGATAACGAAGAACTCCCCGCAGTTCATTTTTGGATTCTTGGAACCTAGTATTATTCATTAACCACTATTAGTCAAAAAGTTAGACCCATCACTAGCTGTGTAGACTGACCAATAGATACAATAAGTTCAGACACCTTAAAACCCACCAAAAACCCTTTCCAATATCCAAATGTTCCTGGATCGTCTTCGTAACACGCGTAATAACAACGATAATGATGGAGTCCTCCGACGTTATCACCCTTTATACAAACGTGTTGAACGACACCGCTGTGCAAACCACCCTTGAACTCCTTATGCAATACGTAGGAGCAATAAACATGTATGGCTTCTTAATTCAGCAGTTCATTACTCTCTTAAAGGACTGCTCGGTCCTTAGGTGGTCTGGAAAGTATTTCGCACAAACGAGAGGGTTGGCAATGGAGCAACCACTGGCACCAAGCCTTGCCAATGAATATATCTAAGGTGGAAGTACCAGTACATCCGGTTATATACTCTACTATAGATGTACAGGTGATCGCTTTGCTACACAAGAAGAAATGGAGAACTATTTTGAGTTATTAAATGAACAGTCAGAGTACATTAACTTACCCCACAGAAACCGAAAGAAAACTGGCTTCAATTTCTAAACGATCAATTTGACCTATCCGAAAACCTATCACCTGTATCACCTGTCACCTGTAGTCCCGCTGATCGTCGAGTAACTCGAGCGGGCGCCAGTAAACCTTTCATTTTTCCCTGTCGCGTGCAAGAGTAGCCCAGTAGGTTATGATCGCTCTTGGGACTCATATCTTTCTTCATGGCTCTTTGTGAAGAACTCTGACCATCGGGTCGGTGGTCTTCCTTCAGTACGTTTGACATCCCGAGGAATCCAGTCACTAACGGCTCCTGTCCACTTGTTGTCATTCATATGCATTATGTATCCGGCCCACCGTATCTTCGACTGTGGACAGAACGGCACCTTTGATTTTTTATCGTTGACGTAGATCGGAGCTTCGGATCCCATCCCTTAATTGTGTGGAGATATTCCTAGCATCGTCCTTTCTACTGGACGTTCGATAATGCTGAGTGAGCTTTCATCCTGCTTACGCAGCGACCAAGTTTCTACCGCATACGTTAGTGCGGGAAGTACCGCTGTGTCGAAAAGGTGGGCACAGAGTCGGATGATCCTTGTTCTCTTCACTAAATCCTCGATGCTCTTGAAAGCTCTCCAAGCTGCTCGTTTCCTTCTGATCAGCTGTGGAGCTAGGTCGTTCACCATATTGATTTCCCGACCTGAATAGATATAACTGGAGCATTCGGAGAAATCCGCTCCGTTGAGCGTGAATGGTGCATGCGAAACCAATCCGTTCTTCATGAACATCGTTTTTGTGAGATTTAGTCGAGGACCAGTCTTTCCACAGGCTTTATTAAAGTTGGCAAGCATTCGTTCCGCTTGGGTAATGTTTGGTGTGATAAGGACGATGTCATCAGCAAAGCAAAGATGATGTAAATGGCGACCATCGATTTACACTCCCATATTATCCTAATCCAATGTTCGCATGACGTTCTGGAGGGCTGCGGTAAATAATTTTGGCGAGCTGGTATCGCATTGCATAACTCCTCTTTTGACGTCAATGTTAATATCGTTGTAGAATGGTAATAAATTGGTTGTGAAGTTCTTTTACAGCTCCCGAAAGATCTTTATACACTGAGTAGGGACCCTTGACTATCAAGGGCTTCTAAGACTCCTTCTATCTCAACTGAATCAAAGACCTTCTATAAATCGATGAACGTGAGACAGAGTGGTTTTTTATACTCTAGCGATACTTCGATGAGCCTCGTTATTATGTAGATGTGGTCCATCGTACTAAATCCTTTTCGAAACCCTGCGTGCTCGCATGGACGTCCTTCGTCCAGTGCTCCGCCAATACTGTTTAGGATGACTCAAGTGAGAAGTTTGTAGACGACAGACAGTAAGCAGATTGGGCGATAGTTGCCGATATCGAGTGGGTCAACCTTCTTAAACAATAACACGGTCCTGACGGTCTTCCACTGAGCAGAGACCTTGCATTCAGAGAGGTAACGTGTGAATAGCCCATTAAGTGTGTTTACGAGGACTGGCGGAAGGTTCTTCAGGTGTTCAGATTTTATCCTGTCTGGACCTGACGCAGTTCGATTTTTCACCGGTAAAATGGCATGTCGTATTTCGGAAGAGAGAACCGGTGTTACAACATATCCATCCTCCTTTATTTCATATGACGGAAGGTGGACGTGGTTATCGAAGAGAACCGAGTATTATTCGTCAATGATTTTCTCCATTGCCTTTCTGGACGCTGTAACTGTTCCGTCTGGGTGCTGGAGTGCAATCATTTTGGTCATGTAATTGGCTAAGCTTCGATGAGCTTTGCGAATGCTTTTCCCAGACGCTGCAGCTTCGACCATTACTGCTCCTCTCTTTAAGATCTTCTTTTATCGCCTGTCTGCATTATTTTGCAAGTTCGAACGTTAGTTCGCTGTTGCTTGCAGCTCGTGCGATTACACGCTGGCGTGTCGGCTCGAGTGTTTCTGGACACAAACGTCTCTTTGTGACTTTCGAACTCTCGACTTTCATAGCGCTGCCGTGAAGATGTTGAATGAGCCGATAGTATTCTACGTCGATATTATCGACAACGGCATCTTCCCAACAGCCGACTAATGAGTTGAATAAATCCCAGTTTATGGTGGTTCTGGGACTTCGGTTTTGGAATTTAGCGGCTTTTTCTCCTTTCCGCGAAAAGTAGAATCTTGCACAAGGGAAACGATGGTCTTATCCCGTGTAGAATTTTGGGACAACAGCGACATCGGTTAGGCAAAACCTATTTACTATGATGTGGTCCATTTCGTAATGGTAGTCTTCATTGGGAGACTCCTACGTCCAGCACTGAGGGTATGGCTTCTGGAATTGCGAGTTACCATGGATAGTCTTGGTCGCCATTATAAACTCAGATAGCCGCTCACCCCTGTTCGTTCCACTCTAACCCGTAGATCCCAATGTGACGTTCTTCACACGTATTTCTTGGTCCAATCTTGGGGTTAAAATCTCCAATAACCTTGAAGAATGTGTGGTCTTCCCTGTAGAACTTCTCCAAGTCCATATAGAACGCTTCGACTTCTTCTTTGTTATAGTTTGATGTCCGCCCGTAAACGACGAAGATTGTCAAAGCCGGAATTGATCCACGTCTTTTTAATCGTAAACGTCCGATTCGGGCTGTAAGTTGTTCGAATGGATCGATGTTCATGGACAAACTCGTGTTGACGAGAACACCGACGCCGCCGACTCCTCTACTGTCGCATGTTCGGAGGAACAGTTCTTCTCCGGTGTCATAGACGGCGTTGAGTGGGTGACGTCGTCTCGTCTCGGTCAGGCCGATGACATCGTACTTCATCCTTCTTGCTTGCATGAGCAAGTCTTCTATCGAGGACTCGGATGCAGGTGTACGTGCATTGTAAGTACAGATCGTCACCATAGTTCTTTGAAATCCAGGCAGCTTCCATTGGCTCTGAGATTTTAGCAGCCTGTCCGTACTCGTCCTACCCAATCCTGCAAAATTGGTGGCTTTTTCGGGGTCAGGGGAATGAGGTACATTTTTTTAATTGTGTTTAGCATTTTTGATACCCACGTATAGTTTGCTGGGCTCTGAACGTGAGGGCTGGGTATACTCACGGGTAGCTTGCCAGGCTCTGCCAGAGTGGACATGGAGCCTTTTTGTTGGAGGCGACCCCTAACCGCCTCCCATATACTTCTCAGTCACTCGATTGCAGGTTTTTGGCCGAATTGACTCCTAGAATACAATCCGCATAAGCAAGAATGCACCCACACACGCATGCATGAATACGCCTAGCAAATACAGAATGTGCCAAATCAGCGCAGCGGAAACAAAAGTCGCTTTTGGTCCGCGATTAACCCACTATTCGCCACCTGGGGACGCGTCACGTAGCATCGCGACTAACCGGCTCGTGATCCCTCATATGAGGGAAATCCGTGGCCGGAAACGGATAAAAATAAAAAATAAAGGATAAAGCTTTCGGCGTTGATCAATTCCTTGAGGGATGCGTCATGCATCAGACTTCAATAAGTACCGTCGCAGATAATTCTTGTAAACCTTGCAACCACATCACTCAGCAAAGAATATCATTAAGTAGAAACGCTTCCAATGAATCGGGAAATGAAAGATCCATTACGACTGGAGAATAGATTAATGTCCTCACACAAGCGGAAGGCTTTTTTCTTTCACGTCTTTATAGTATTACATTTCTCCTTTCACGACACATTTCAGTTCCTCGTGACAGGTGACCAAGAAATTTTAACATCCTAACTCGTGCATACATGGTTTCTACTGGACGTTTGAGAACTGATCAGAAGTTCCATTTGCAAACTGCAGAAAGAAAATCTTTACCGGAAAATTGCAAGAAACTTCAAAACCTCACCATCAATCTGCTTCTGCGTGAAGAACTCCATCTGAAATCACTCAGCTGGTAAAGAGTTCAAGCCATCGGCAGTCGATTCTTCGAGAATCGATAAAACTAACGCGTCAGTCGATAATCGGACAACTCACCATATCTCGACGAAACGTGACCTCGAACAGAAAGACGGACGACGGCAAAATTGCATGTACCGATTGTCCGCGGAAAGGAGGGGCAAGACAGTTAGCTGGAAGTTTGAAGAAGGGAAGAACGAGACGGGTTATAGAAAAAAATGAAACAATGGGAAAATGTAAAGTGAAGAGGAAGTGGAATTGAAAAAGAGGATGAAAAGATGGCACCAAGGCACGTAAACATGAAAGCAACCATAAGGGACATAAGATTGGAAGAAGTAGAACACAGAAAAACAATGTTTATCTAAAAACATTAAGAGATTCGAAGCAAAATAATAACATTTGGAAGAGTTATAACTCAAAAATGTATCTTTGTAAAGAGCAACGTTTCTGATTAAATATATAATAGCAGGAGAAAGTGAGAAGCAAACTGGATTTCGAAATGTGAGATCATTTATTCAAGTAGCTTCTCAAAGATGAAAGAGGAGGATCAAGGATGGATAAGAAATGATTATATAAGTGGTTGTTGGACAAGAATAGAAAACGGCATGATAGTTTGGTGAGGACAAACTAGGTTACTGCAGAGGAGTGAATATGAGAAGGAGATGAACTGACGAGTAAACGGGACATTTCTACTTCGTGGATGATCCATGCCTTATCAACACTCGGACTTTCACCAAATCAGCTCCTTTCTTCATTTATTTAAGTAGCTTCTCAATATAGTGTTTGAAGATGAAACGAGATCTTCTCAATGAATTCGTTAATCGAATCGCCGGTCTTTTGCAGACACTTTTTGTACAGAACCTAATCCATCGTCATTCCTCAGGAACCGATGCGTTTTCTACAGACACTTGATGCAGTAGAAGACACCATTGAGTTCCGTTGGATGAAGTCGTGCTTAATCTATTCTCTCCCTGTTCTAGACATGAGATTCAACATAAAGAAAGCAAACGAGAAGTTCCATAGGCTTCAGAAAATAAGAATTTAATCAGGACAGAATAGGTGTTGCATCTATAGATTATATAGAGCTAGTTATCCATGAGTTCTGTCCTGGTATACAGTTTTCGAATTCTCAAGTTCACTATTAAATACTGATCAATCTGTCGATCCCTTCGTTCCAAATACAATCTCCTCATAATATAAACGAAATCCTTTTATCCAGCCCCTAATGATGGCCTCTTGAAGTATATATATATATATATATATATATATATATGTATACCTACAGTCTAGGACCGCCAATATTATTTTAAAATTCAACAGAAAAGTCATCAGTTTTGTCAACGTGTTCCCAATAGTGATTCTTACTATAAAAACTTTTTCTCATCGCAGCACTTGACAAGAGCCCTGGCGATTTGTACATGATCTAAATCTGGAACAAAAGAAAACCTCACGGAATCATTTATTACAGTGATAAACAAAAATATATACATACAAATGCAAAAGAAATACTATAGTGCAAATCGTTTCAGCACTGGTTCCTAAAATAAGAAACTTACGAATCCTAGTTACCTTAATTAACAAAAAATGTTACGTATACCTCGTCGGCCGGTTTTTGAGGACATAATGCTGCTTTACGTGCTCTTTCCATCGCTTGCTCTAGTAGTTCACTTTTCTTCTTTTCCGTTTCCAAAATATTTGATATCCTTGCACTGAAAAAAAATTGAAATTAAAGGAAGAAAAACAAAAGAAAGAACTATGAGCTAACTAAAACATTTTATAAATGAAAAAAAATTGAAAGGAAGCCAAACAAAATTCGGTTATCAAAATGTCACGTAGGGACATCGCCGTCTGGCAGCGAGCTTAATTTCTCGTCGCGCGCAATATGCATTGAGAAACTCGTCGAAAAATCGTCCTTTAAAACTGTCAACTGTAGAGAACAGCCTTTTATAGACCAGTATCTGTGTTCATAAGCCATCGATTAAGTGCAAAAAGTACAACAATTAAGTTCTTCGCGATAAAATAACGAGCCGGGAATTGCATGCATTAACACAAATGCGTAAAATCATATCCAAAAGAAAAGGGAATAATCTTGCTTCAATTTACCTTATACCCAAGTCAACTTCTGGAATTCCTGCCAACATATGCTCCGACAACAGCTCATTACTTGCCTCACTGCGATAACCTTTCAATTTACTTGCCGCTCTCATGAGCACATCAGAATCCTAAATAAGCGGCACAGAATTAGAGCTTTTATATACATTTAACTGGTTTAACAGCAACATACTTATTAGTAATCTTATTACCTTTTTCCCCACCAATGAACGTATTAAAACGAATAGGAATCCTCAAAATATAAATAAAACTGAGTAACAATAAATATAAGGTAACAATTACATTTGGTCTAAAATGATTAACAGGGAATTCTGAGCAGAAGAACTAGAAATTGTGAGAATTGTGTCGGATTCCTGTCGGAATCCTGCTTGTTCAACAAGTTGTACCGCATCCAAGGTCTTCGATATGAGCAGAAGGATAATCTTCGTGAAAAGCTTGCAGAGTAGATTCAATAAGAAGACAAGTATTAGACAGTAATTACGAAGATCCCTCAAGTTGCCTTCATTGGGTACGAAGACCGTAAGACCGTGCACGGGGTCCCCCACTGGTCTGGGATTTTCTCTTTCTGAAGGTAAAGAGTCAAGTGGGTAGTAAAACTATATATAGCTTGTGGCCACCACCTTTAAGGAAACCGGCGATAATATTATCGGTTCCAGGAGCTCTCATCATGCTTTCTGGCGTAACTCGAACTTCAGAGGTAGAATCCTGGGCAGTTTTTCGTCAGCGGTGATCCAAGGTCCAAGACGGGGTTGTGGAGTGGAAAAGATTTGTATAGAATCTCTGTTATCAATTCCATATCATGGCAAGATGTAGTGACAATCCGATCTTCGCTCGTCAGCACGAGTAGCGGAAGATTATAGTCGCATAGATCCCTATGACACTTTTTTAAACTAGATCGGTTTTGAGCTGCTACCAATAATTTTTTGACCTATACCAGTGTAAATCTTCTCTACAGCTGGTATTTAATATCAGCCGTGTTAGGTGCGTTACAATGGGATCAAGCTTCAATGTCCTTCAGTCCGAGCAACTCTTTAGTGGTAACGGACATGCGGTCCAAACTTTTATTCGAGGAAATGAGGCGAGTTTGGCATGCATCAGTTTTAAGTTCTTCGACAAGCAGCGTGTAGTTCTCAGTCAGGTATTCATTTATTTACCGGTCCTACAAGAGGATTTTCTTGACAATATCCTTGTCATACACTTCCTTCGTTCTTCTTAGACGAGGAAAGTGATTCTTTTCCAGTATTTGGCTAGATCGAATCTTCACGCAGAGAAGGTGGTGATCGGATAGAGCAGCATAGAATCCAGGTAACAATGAGTTGTCAAAGGTGCACCACTTCGCGTTCGTGAGAATATGATCAATCTTGGCATGAGCCGTGCCGTTAACACGCTGCCATGTACCTCGGCTACTCTTTGTCTTTTCGAAAAATGAATTCCCATGAAAAAAACGTGATGCGGATGGGAGTCATCCAAGATGGTTTCCATTCTGATTCGGTTCTCCTATTCCGAATATCCCCATGTTGTTTTCATTTTCGTTGGCTGATATTAATTTGACATAGAAGACTCAAAAACGAATAATATAAAAAACTTTCGTTATGGATTAATTATTCCAACTGACTGTAAAATGCGTCCAGTTTGCTTTCACTAACTGTAAAATTTGGTGAGTAACAGTTGACGATATTCACCTCTTTTGACGCGGAGGTTGAAGACGAAGAATGGCCAAAGGCGATGATAGGATTTCATACGAGACGACAAGATGGGGAATATATGGGTGTACGACAAAACCAATGCCTCCGTAATTCGTAACTCCAAGAATTACAAGGGTCCCGTCATCTAATTGGCGTATGGAAGTTTTCGTGTTTTTTCTCTCTTGTACGGCAATCACATACAATCAACTGTGATCAGCAGCTTCAAGATCAGCGGAGTGGTTGGCGACTGAAGAGACTGTACTGGCGTTATAGAAGCACAGCAAGAACTAGTTTCCATGGCATATTGACAGCGTGCTTGCTCGCTTGCTTTGTTCGTTTCCCTCGACGTGGTATACAATCCGAGATTTGATCACCTGTCACCGCTTGTCTCAACTCCCGATTTCGTAGACAGGAGCGCTCAGTGTGCGGGGTAATAAGGCTAGAGTTTTGCTGGTTTAGTAATTGTGTTTCTCTGGATTCCCTAGGTCATCCTATCCGAATCCTTCCTCAGGTAGTCAATACTCCAGGCATTCGCCCCCCTTGTGGATCAGATAAAAATGTGCTACCATGAGACTAGTTTGATACCAGGACTGTGGCGATTCCAAGTATTCGCTTACTCTTAGCTGGGCTTCTGCACGGAAACAGACTCTCTCTCTCAGCTTGGAAGTCTGTGCAGAGAGGATAGATCCCCAGATATAGATCGCAGCCCGACACCTAAGAACACCTCTCACCTACAGTGACTATTCCCTGAATAGTTCCTATTTCCTTATACTGTCAAACTTTTCCTATATCAAATGTTTACTAGTAATCATCCTCCATCTATCCTTGGAC
This sequence comes from Angiostrongylus costaricensis, assembly GCA_900624975.1. Taxonomy (NCBI): domain Eukaryota; kingdom Metazoa; phylum Nematoda; class Chromadorea; order Rhabditida; family Metastrongylidae; genus Angiostrongylus; species Angiostrongylus costaricensis. The sequence continues at coordinate 32,162 of UYYA01004522.1, read as the reverse complement.
ATTCTGCGAATTGTTTCTTAGCAATCATTTCATAGGAATGCGTGTAGCGCAGTGGTTAGAGGCACCCTGTTATACACATGAGATCGGTCCAACACCCTAAGGGCCACCAAGCCATCTATTTCTCCGTCGTCAGCAATAGCAGTGCTGGCTCGATACATCAGCAGAACACCGCGAGTCATTGTAAAAATTAGATATGCACTGAATCACCTCTAACTACAATAAATGAAGTTGAATGCACGGCGGATTCCTTAAGGACTGATTAACGCCGTCAGTTTTTTCCTTTATCATTTTAACCATCTCATGCACCTGCTATGCAGATGGCTGGAAAGCAATTCTGTAACTTCTTTTTAATAACTGTTCTTCTGCGTCCGACATTTCGGATGCTGAAGAAACAGCTGCCGGCTGTAAACACTATTCAGCATCTGCGTGTAAAGCTATTGAGCCTTCATGAATGTCCTGTGCAAACAGTGATATCAGATTATATTAACTGCGAAACGTTCTGGAACCTCTCTCTAAGCATTGTCTCTAGTTTCTTCCGTTAAACTCCACCCATTGTAGGAGTAGAAGGAGCACTATTAATCACTCACTTAGTGTTTTAAAGTCGCGCTCGTGCTTCGCTCAATTACGGTCCGCTCAACTAAGTATTGCCAAGTTGTTAACATTGTATTGTTGTTATTACTACAAACAGTTATAACCCAAGCTTGAGGTTGTGCTTTGTAGCAACAAAAAAGTCCCAAGTGGCAATCTCACACGAAGTCGAGCATTCTACTTCAAGCTAGTTATTATTCTTTGCCGAAGACTGATTCAAAGATCTACATTCCACTGTACCAACTAATATACCACCCATGATGGGGCGATAAATCGTTAGGAAGGAATTTGACACAACATTTTTAAATTAAAGATGAAACTACTGTCTGCTAAAGATGCAAAAAATCAATAGTCAGTTGAACAAATAGAATTGCATTTCCAGCAGAATTTTCAAGACTGTGTTCTATAACTTTTATCTATTGCCTATCGTTCTTTTCGCGACAGCGTATTATGTGGAATACAGCCACAGTGATACTGACATATTTGCAAAACACGGACACCACCCCAACTCGGACCGCGATTACCCTGTGTGGGGACTTATGAGTTATGCAAAGCACCATGGGCACTTTCATCTCAGGCAGTCCTCTTACTCTAACGGTGCCATCAGCAATCACCCGTCAAGGAGAATGATCTAGGAAACACAAACCGGCATGAAACCAGGTTTTTATACAATATCCATTACTCTTTTCTCGGCCGAGGATAGTGTGAAATACAACCACAAAGAGTCTCTAAAAAATGAATAAATCTACTCTTTTATATTTCGAAACCGACTTTCCCTGAACCTCGGTATCACTAATCAATATGTATTCTTTTTTTGATGAGCTTACACGAGGTTGATAATGATGTTTATTTTCGGCTAACGTTTCGACGTCTTCGTCTTCCTCAGAGCCGATGATCCGAGTCGATGGTCCTCGCTTGTTATTGTTATGGTCTACTCTTTTATTTAAAAATTCAAAAAAAATTGATTAGAGGCAAGTAGCACAATACTAATGATGCCTAAGGACGGTGCTAGTTCGATCTTGCGTCGCGCTCAATAAACCTCTCCTCCCTACGAGGTCGAAAAAATGGTTCCGGACTTTTCCAAGACCAGCTGACTCTTTTTAAACCACTGGGTAATGCTCGAGCACGACTATCTCAGAAGCATAGGGACAATCGACCTGACCAGCACTCAACGATGGCCATAACGAAGACGGAAGCTCTTATCCAACAGCCGAACCCACATGCAAAGACTGCGAAGATAATCGTGGATGAGAGATGTGTGGAAACAAATCGAATGCAAGAAGTCCGCAAAGGAGATGCGATGACGGGTGGTGCAAAATAACATAAATAAATGAAAAATAAAATTCGTCTGTCATTGGGTGATCACTATCTATTATATTAACAGGAGCTGAAAAAGTTTAAGAAATTCCTTCACTACATCTGTTCAACAAAAAAATAGTTGAAAAAGATATGTGAAAAATTCAACACAAAAAAAGGATAAATAAAGATTTTGGAAATTTCTCATATCCTTTTTTTATCAAAAATTTCTGTCTTCCACTTTAAACTAGAGAACACTGCTCAGCATCATAAATTTAAACGTTCGACATCTTCAAACCAGGTCCGATTGCCTTTCGCTAATAAATGCCATGGTAATTTACTAATCTGATTAACAAGGGCAGCGACTGGCTGTCGTGGTGACGACCTGGGACAGACTTTGGCTAGGCTGTCCTCGGGATTCCAGGGAACCACAATGGCTTAACCAGCAAATCTCCGAAAAATGGTGATTATGCTGAGGGCCGCACAACTAGTGAGGACGGGCCATTCAAGCATCAAGCATCAAGTAAGTATTTACTAATCAAAGTAAATATTCAAGCAGAACTAGGAAAAACCCTGCCACAATTAGGATATTGCAAGGAACTTCAAGTCCAAGGCTTATTGAAAAACTTATTGTGAAGTCTTACATCCATTGGTGCTTCCTTCTGTTGCTCGGTACTGGTTGTTCCGCTGTCACGACGAAGCCCCTGGTCGATGAACTTCCGCAGTTCTTCATGCTCGTCACGAAGTAACGTCTCCTTCTCGAATTGTTCCCTAAAGAAGTGTTGAACTGTTGATCAAATATTTAAATATATACTCTAATTAGTCATACAAATCATTTGTTCGATTTGGTTGGAGTTCGCAGAAAATCCAACCATAAAATACGATCCATTCTGTTACTGAGAAGTGGAGAAATGTTTCATTCCATAACATCATGATGTTCATGGTCTAAGTCAGACTACTACTGCTTTAGTACATTTACACGCAAATTTGGTCTACAAAACTAAAATACAAATTATGCGATCCACGTAATGATGGCCACGGTAAAAAGTGATCTTTCAACGTCACAACAGAACTCATACTCACCTGATTCCAGCCTCAATTCCAGCAGCTTCTATCCGTGCTTTCTGCTTACCACTCAAAGCCATCGTTCCACCAGCCATCTGGATACCATCTTCTAGGGCAGCAGCCTGTATGATATGAGCACATTATATACCTATTTAATTCCTGTTTATAAAAATCCTTTGAGAAATAAAACACACACAAAAAAGAAGCCAAATATAACCTTTTCCTTTCCCACTGCGCATTCAATTTCGGTAAGTCCGTTTTTCTTCTCTCTTGCCCTCTGTAGTTCTCTTATATCATTTATACGACGGGTATCGTCTAAAGTTAATTCAATTTCTTCGCATGGAAACAACAAATATCAGTGTCTAATATGCACAATGCACTATGTTACCAGTCTTTTAAAAAAGGTAAAACGCATCGTTCTAAATATCTAAATGGAAATAATGGAGAAGAAAGAAAAAAAACCAAAAAACTTTTTACACTTTTGCCATTGTTTTACTCCCTAAAAATTTTTCAGTTATTGACACGATTTACAGAAAGTACCATGCAATATTCGAAGAGTTCAACAGCACACATAGAATGTCAGCTTACTGCTTTACGATGCAGACAACTAAACCACAAAGCGAAGAACAGCAGTGGCAGTCCAGAACATTGCTGCCGTCTTGACATAATCTGTCACAAAACAGAATCTCCCTCTGGTAAACAAGGACTGACGACTGCCCTTGTTGATGACCTGGGAACGTTCTAGCATGGTTACGCCGGGATTCCAGGGAAAAGAACCCTCGACTGGACATGACGGACGAATGACGAGAAAAGGTAAGATATAGACAAGCGCTAACATAACCTCCAAGGTCACAATACGAAACAAATCACTTTTATGGATGACAGTTGCAAAACAACGAAACAACGAAATGCTGTGGCCCAAATATGTGAACAAGAGACAGTTAAGTATGTAAAGGATTAAGCGTTTTGGTGTTAATCAAACTTAGATATCGCCCTCATCGACCCTTAGTCAACCATGCGTCGTTCATCTGACTCTACCAAGCATCTTAGAGGTGACTGAATGAACATTTGATGCAGAACTCAAAACCCTTATTACTAACCTACTTTGTTTTATATTTATGTTTAAGTGGCTTCTTTGAAGTTCCATAATGTCTTTAAGATACTTAACGTACCGATAACCAACCAGTGGTAGGTCAATTGAATGAGCGACCGACGAGTTATCCGAAAAAAAAACTTGGAGTAATGCTCAACAAATATTGTCCCCTCACGATCAAACTTGAATGAGCGTACCACACGGAACGCTATGATCAACATGTCCTTTTTTCGGACATGACAAACCGATGACGCGCCATTAACGCATCTCCGGTTACGAGCCATACCTCAAATAAGCCAATTATACACTTCACGCTAGAGGGTCAGTAATTTGGGACAAAAATCGTCCCCAAGATCGACTTTCTCTTAACCTCGGCATTGGAATATGAATGTGTCGTTTTCTTGTTCAGCAATCGCGAGGTTTTTAAACAGCATACATTTACTTCCATAGAGAAACACAATACAATACAACACTAGCTGACGTTTCGACAGTATCGCCTTCTTCAGAGCCTAGAAGGGTATACNTCGTCCCCAAGATCGACTTTCTCTTAACCTCGGCATTGGAATATGAATGTGTCGTTTTCTTGTTCAGCAATCGCGAGGTTTTTAAACAGCATACATTTACTTCCATAAAAACACAATACAATACAACGCTAGCTGACGTTTCGGCAGTATCGCCTTCTTCAGAGCCGCTTTTTCGTGACTTCCAATGAGGAAGTTTAGAACAGCTGATTATAGTCGCATGTGGTTGACGACTGCACCATCCCACATCGGTGTATATCAGTATACCCTTCTAGGCTCTGAAGAAGGCGATACTGTCGAAACGTCAGCTAGTGTTGTATTGTATTGTGTTTCTCTATGGAAGTAAATGTATGCTGTTTAAAAACCTCGCGATTGCTGAACAAGAAAACGACACAAAAATCGTCCACAATGAATAAAGCACTAATATAACCACCTATAGAGAACTTCTCTCTTGAAAAGTTCTCTATCTATCTAAATAACAGTATTTGAAGCCCAAATATGGCCGCCTCGCTGTCGCACATCAAACACCGCAATGTAACCTTTTCTAATCTTCTCGATCAATTATGTTCAATGTTTCAGGCACAATAGCGATTCAGGTTTGACTTCAGTAGCATAGCGACGATGGCCTATCTGAAGGAGGCGTAACCAGTGGAACAGTTTAGTACTTCCTCGCGAAACAACGAAGCTAATGACGTTTGATGTTTCAGGCAGTTAGGTACAGTCTATTGCGGTCCAGGATCAACAATCTAGATTAACCGCGGTTGCATACGCTCGCGGCTCCCGCAGCCGATATAAGCCAGGTGCCTTCGACGGCGGAGACATGCCATCACTCACCTTACCCCCGATCGGTAGCGCGGATAATCCGCTCCTCACAACCACATCCTCAATCATCCTCAACTCATTTTTAGTCATACTCATTCATTCTCCTTCAATCACATTCATTCTCACATTCGCATTCGTCATTCAACAATCAGCAGATTATTGTATCTTGTTTCTCAGCTTGTCTACGGTGCGATGTCAGTAGTGGCGGGGGGTNGAAACAACGAAGCTAATGACGTTTGATGTTTCAGGCAGTTAGGTACAGTCTATTGCGGTCCAGGATCAACAATCTAGATTAACCGCGGTTGCATACGCTCGCGGCTCCCGCAGCCGATATAAGCCAGGTGCCTTCGACGGCGGAGACATGCCATCACTCACCTTACCCCCGATCGGTAGCGCGGATAATCCGCTCCTCACAACCACATCCTCAATCATCCTCAACTCATTTTTAGTCATACTCATTCATTCTCCTTCAATCACATTCATTCTCACATTCGCATTCGTCATTCAACAATCAGCAGATTATTGTATCTTGTTTCTCAGCTTGTCTACGGTGCGATGTCAGTAGTGGCGGGTGTTACCAAATGCGTTCTGTTTGCAACGCCATCGATGGCATGTACCATTCCTCCCACAATGTACACGCAATGTGTACAATGCCGCTAAGCGGCCAACTTATGCTATGTGTTCTGCTAAGCCGCTATAGGCTTATCAGTTTTGTAGCCATTTATCATACTGGCCCTTGACCCTTAGGCAATGGTGGCACACATCGATGCACAAAGTTCACGTTGCTGACATAGCGTTATTCACGACCAGCCGCCTGACTGTGTTCCGTAGATGACTCATCATTCACTGTCCATAGCACCGTCAACGCCCATGTAACTTACAGTCCTCATCGATCAACTAAAATGCTCCTCATCGCTATAATGTTGAAATGAAATCTTAGCTTGGCCGAAACACGGCCAGTCTGTAACCCTCACCACCTCAGTACTGTCTCCATCTCCGCTGCATACAGTGTCCTCCCTCCGCCCTCAGCATACTTCTCCCTCAGCCGCCGCGCCGGCCGCGAATAGACGCGGCGCGGCATCGCTTACGGCTAAGCAAAGGCTACTTCGTTGTAATCTCATTATTATTGTTAATATTGTGTTAATGGTATAATAATGTTTGAATGCCATGCCTCATTGTTTAGCCTCACTCCACTACAGGCCTTAGCATCTCAGAGCTCTAACTTGTGTCATTCCTCTACCATTACTTCTCTATCGTTACTATCATGTTATTAGTATTGTATTTATGTATTAAAGGTTTAATTACCCAAGTTTTAGATCAATCACAACAACTAAAAAACCCGCGTGGCTAATATTCTACATCAATCTGAACCGCTACACTACGCCACTAACCATTTCGTTACACCACCAGCTGCTCCACATAAGTTACGTCCACATCCACTGTGACATTGGACTTATTAAATATAGAAGGAAATACAAACAAATTTCACTCAGATATGAAAGTTCAACTCACTAACAGTTACCAACAACATGGAAATCATCCCTTTACTTCACCTGAGTATCTTTCACTCATCGTTTATTCTACAATGACTATACCAACAGGGTCCAATGCTAGTTCACTTCTCTCCTACTGCACCTCTTTCTGTCCGAAGTTGCTAACCAGCTTCAATCTGTTCTTCGCAATATTCTCACCATGAAGCTACTATTAACCTGTACCAGAAATACCCTGACCACCCTCCCACCATTTCCCACGACCGATTCTTCATCGCATCGCATTTTTCCTAACGTTGTTTTGCTCGTTTGCTAATCGATCATTAAGACAACATTGATTAATACAAACTCTACTCAGTTCTTAAGGCAGTTCAAAAAACGACTACTGCCACAAACGGAACAATAATTAGCACTGACCTTCATCGCTATCTGCATCGTCCAATCTTCGCCTTGTTCGTACTTTTTTCGTCGGCTTATTAAACGACATATCCTGGATGAATCCAGTAATTTTTGCTGAAAACTCTTGTTTCTAACCTGACCTATGAAGATCCCATATGACTAATTCAACGTTGTAAGGCGCGAAAGAGTATGATGACAGAGAAACAAAGCTAAACTACACATATACCAAAGGAATATTCTGGAAGAAAAACCGACTAAATAAGAAAAGAAAATAGTGAGGCAAAAAATTTATCAAAATCCAAAACTTCTACAGAAAACAAATCAAAGCTGCTTAGACTGAATTGCCCCATATGAGATTAAGAAATACGCAATCGAAACAAATCCACAGCCATGAGCGAATCCCAATCATCCCCTACCCAATACAGCAACAATATGAATATAAATCTCCACAAAACTACATAATAATGTAGTATCAAAATATGCTATGGTCAAAGAGATATGGAGAGACTACCCATAGCCAAGGTTTTTCTGCAAAACTAGGAAAATATGGAACATTAGTGCCGACTACGGTCCTACAATTCCTGACTATCACAATCCATTACGTTTACAATAAGAGAAAAAAATCGATCATTAAAACAACATTGATTAATTGAGGACTACTATTCTGAGACAAATGAGTAGATTGTACACCTTTCGACATCCATACAATTGATCAAAGATCACATCAATGATTGAACGGTCACTGGTCATGTATAGAATGCCGAATGACAAGAGATGAAGAACCACATTGGCTTAAGTGAGGAGAGCAATTTCCTATTACATTACATCGAACAGAGTACCATTACAAGAACTACAACACTTTGACTAAAACTTATTAAAACACCTACTTGAGCTTTAGAAACAACTCAAGAAATTTCTATGTTAAGCAAAAATAACACGGAATATCGTATGGGGTATTAAATTTGTAGAGCATTTTGTGAACCGTTTTTGTTTTAAGGAATCACTTACAGCTAACACATTACATTCTGCCTAGTAGTTCAATCACTGTCAGCTGATACAAAGAGGCATGTCGGAATCGCCAAACATCATCATCGTCAAATTGTCACAGAAATCGTTGTGAAAACTGTTGTTTAGAAATCAACTTCGAGACATCTATAGCTGTTTAGAAAAGAGAAAAGAAAAATCTGAACAAGTGGGTATTCGCTTGGTCTCATCGATGTGCACATACCGAAGAAACATCCACGACTATGTACTGAATCACCACATAGAAAGCATGAAGTAGTGAACCCTTTTAATTTTCGCACGTACATTAAACCAAACGGAAACTTACGGAAATGAGGGAAACACGAGACAGGACGGATTATCTGACGATCAAAACAAAATATTTAGGATAAATCCAACCCATTACTTTGGGTACAACGACGTCTCTCTAATCTCTCCAGATTGACGATAATGACGCCGGACTTGTCCGGGAAACAATGATTCTCTGCAGTCCAAGTGGGAATGCTCCAGCTCAGCTATCTCAGAACTCCAAGGAGAATCGACTCGGCTAGTGTTCAACAGCATCCATTATGAAGGGAAAATTCTCAAGCAGCAACCGAAGCCATACTTTCGGACTTGCAATACTTTCGTGGATAATGAATGCGAGGAAACGAATCGAATACGAGAAGTGCTGGGATCCGCACAGTGGATGTGAAAGATAGGTCGCAAAATGAAAATTCAAAGAGGCATGTCGGAATCGCCAAACATCATCATCATCATCGTCAAATTGGCACAGAAATCGTTGTGAAAACTGTTGAAACAAAATATAAAGAAAACAAAATATAAAAAAACTCATGAAGAGATCACTAGGATCCCAACCCAACCGTCTTTCCAAGTGATTAAAACTGTTGTAGAATTTGCTTGATCGAAAAGTGTCACACTATTCGCGCGAGCTCGTTCACGATGATTTCCTTCATTTTCAAGTGATTATTTGGTTCTCTTTTTTTAAAATTATGACATTAACTAACTAGAATTTTCAGAAAACAAGAAACATAAATTATAGGTGGTTTATGACTAGGCTGATGTACTACGACTGAAGGAGGATATATAACACTACAATGACGTAAAAGAAAAAGGTTTTCGCTTTTCTCAGGACAAGGACATTAATTGAAAGTTAAAGACGGCTCCTGTAAAATGAAAACGAAAAAAAAAAGGGAAATACCGCTATACAATAACACGTCTAAGCTTCGAAGAAGGCGAAGTCACCGAAAGATTAATCATTGAGTCTCAAGAATACGTGTCAACGACCTCATGTCAGCTCAAAAAAAAGATGGTTCGTAAGATGTGGTAAATAATATTTCGCATGAATACCACTAATTCTTAAATATCATCATAAATCTCCGCAGGATTTTATTGGTGCAGACATCTGACGTTGTCCGCAGTGCTCAATCTTTGCTCGTAAAGTTGCACAGTCGTTTCTAAGACGTACAATTTCTTCCACCAGAGCTGATCTAGCTGCCTCTTCCAATGCACAACGATCTCGCCACACCTGATTATCACAGAAGTGAAATTTAGTATGTAACGGTGGACGATACTGAATTGAATAACTATCTTTAATGGAGAATGTTCCTTTTGAAAAAAAACAGCAAAAAGTAAAAATCGACGAAATATAACAAAGGAAATATAACTACTAAAATACTGAGATATTTGCTAAACTCCGGACCGCAGGTGTCTGCGGTGGGGAACGAACGCGCTATTGTCCTTTCCGGGTAGTAACGCGTCCAACACCAGACCAAGCGGGTTCTTCGTTTAGCCTGTCTCTCAGCTAGTTCTATCGATCTTTTGCCATCAGCAATCACCCGTCAACGGGATTGATCTGGGGAGCCCAAATCGAAAAATAAAACTAGCTGAGAGACAGGCGAAACGAAGGACCCACATGGTGTGGTGGTGAAGTGCGCTGCTCCCCGGTAAGGACAACAGCGCGTTCGTTCCCCACCGCAGACACCTGCGGTCCGGAGTCTTGCAAATATCTCAGCATTGTAGTAGTTATATTTCGCAAAATACCCTGCCGTTAAAAAGAATAGGAAGTAAATAAAACGGTTAAGATTATAATAAAGGAATTATAAGGCATTGTCCGGAAGGAAAGACATTTAACCACAGAACGTATTATAAAACAGCAAAGTACTACCATAGAACAACCACTGTAGGAAATCTTTTCTTCATTCCCACTGTTTACGTCTTTACGTCATGCGAAGGAACATGAGATAGTCAGTTATTAAGTCACAAGACATCTGTCTTCCAGCCAACTGAAGGGTTCAACTGGAACCAAAAGCGATCGCGTAGCCTAGCATTGAGAGGTAAGCGGATTCAGATGGTGGATTCAGTGTCTCTACGACTGCAGATTGACTTATACCTTCTGCATATACATAATAATATCCACCCAAACATGAGTCAGTGTGCTGATGTGTAAGCGGACTCCACCTAGCACTTCGATTCAACCAAAGGTCAAGGAACTGTGATGGCTATTGAGCTATTCAAAACCTTAACTAGTTAAAGGAGTTGTTAAATGACTGGATGTGCAACAGAAAAATCATTCGCAGTCGATTCCAACCACTAAATCTCATTCTACTCAGGGAAATCGGAACAAGCTACCCATTGTGACAGGCTGTCAAAGGCACAGCGGAAAAACTAGTGGATATCACCTCGTCTAAGCTAACAAAAATAGAGTCTCACATAAAAAGTGTAGCGGTCTTCTTGGTTCTCGAGAAGGCTAAACTCGCAATAGTGCTTTGATGCGTTAATGAGAAAATGAAGACTTAGCTCGTACTTGCTCGAACAGTGCAACAACTAACAAGATTACAAGTAATAAAACTATTTCCAATACTAGTAGTAAGTCTCAATCAATCACAAATTTAAAACTCTCCTTTAAATAAATGTGCTCCACTTTTTTATGTAATACACTACAAAGTTATGAAATACTGAAAGTAAGCCACCTCCTCTGGCTCTTCATTTTTACATCTCCGCGTTTCATTGGGAATCAAAGAGGTTTCCGTCTGTAAGATATTCATATTGCATGATCGAAGCATCCAGCAAAGGTAAACTATGCGACGTTTCTCCTCCAAAATATCTTGCCTAAACCAAAATTTACGAAACAATGTAGTACATTAAAACTCGTAACAAACACATAGGATAAGGATACACTACTTACTTGATACTTGGACGGGCTGTCCTCACTAGTTGTGCGGGCTCCGGCATAATCACCACTTTTCGGAGATTTGCTGGTTAAGCCATTGTGGTTCCCTGGAATCCTGAGGACAGCCTGGCCAAAGTCTGCCCCAGGTCGCCACCACGACAGGCAGTCGCAGCCCTTGTGGATCGGAGGGAGGTTTGCCACCATGCGACTTGGATACCAGGACGGTGGTGGATCCTGGTATTGGTTTACTCTTAGCTAGGCTTCCTGATGGAAACGCCGAACTCCTTCTCAGTTTCGGAGACCTTGCCGGGATGACGAACCCCCCGCTGTACATCGCAGTCCGACACCCAGGAACACCTCCCAGCTACGATGAGGTAATGAGGTGGTAAACCGTTAGGAAGAAGGATACATTATGAAAACGAATAAACGCAAAGATATTTGACTTTTTTCAGAAACCTTAACGTGCTCTGTACTGCCATTAGTTGTTTTTCCTCAAACATTTCTATGCAAGGTTGATCACTCGACGTCATGCTTGGCGTCGATGGTGTCGGCTCGGCAACTGCCTATAAGCGTAAAACGTTAACCCAAAAACAAGTCAGATAAATCAATGCCAATCACCTAGCACCTAGTTCAATTTTCACTACCCCCGTCTACAAAAACTTTCACAATATATATGGTAACGTAGACGCACCGCTTCATTATCCTCTCCTTGATATGATTTTTAACATATTTTTCACATAAGACTTTACCCAAAAGTTACTTTTGTGTTTTGTTCTCCAAATTTCAATATTTAGATAGCAGTAGTTCCCTGGGTAATAATTTCCTGCTCCATAACGATAACGGCACACTTTAGAAAGAAGGCTAAGGACAAGCCTTGTTTTCTTTACTTTCAAACGTCGCTTCAAAGCCGTAATAGCTGTCTGGACGCCCCAAAGTTGTGACTCCAGCGCTGATGCATCGCCTCCAGCGTCCGCAATTGCGGTAGTCTAAAAATCATGATGTCACCAGAATATTGACGTAATTTAAAAATTTCCGCTTGAAATCAAGGAATCCGACAGATCGCTATGCTGACCAGGTTAAGAAGTATAACACATAACGCCTAATAGGCATCGATTTCAGCGTGCACTTTGCGAAAAACAATGGCTGCGCATAAACAAAAATAACTGAATAATATACTATAATGACAGTTGTAATAGAAAAGTCTAATATAGAGATCTTTGTCAACAAGTTTCTTATTCTAGCACGATGGAATCTCGATTTTCTACAGCGCAAAAATCACTACTTTTTCTGCTCATTTGGAGAAGTTGATATCTCGAACAATAAAGCGACTAAACAACTGGAATTCGCTCCAATACAAAATAAGGTGACCACGACTACACCATCTATGTGGGTTGCCGCGTCTGCGTTGAAAATTTCAAGAATTCTGTTTTTATATTTCCTAAATGATGGGCTGTAAACAGATTTAGAATATACACAAGAGTCTAGAAAAGTTAATCGTAACCTTGAGCGAAGGAATGAAGCGTCCTACACAGTTCTTCTGCTAAGCAATCACGTTTTTAAGTAGTTCGTCTAGCGCAAAACCACCATCGTCACGAAAGTGTGAACGACCAACTAGTTATTACACCGTGAAAAAAATAATTAGCGAGTACAATTCCATACTCCTCTTTAAAATCTTTATTGCAAGGATAAATAAATAAATGATGTTCATTGTATAGAACGGAAAATGTGGTAAACCGTAAGCTCGATAGGAAAGTTTAGACGAAAAGGAGCTTTCGTCCATATAGTTCAACTAAGGAAAGCAGAGCCACATAAGCTCCTGATTTTTGTCGGATTTGTCCTTTACCCAACTAAGCGCATAATATTAAAGTCATATTACATATACCAACTTGTACTAAACAATTCATATAACAGAAAACTAGGCAACAAATTTGGAAAGTGGTGAAATCAATTCTAAATTTATGATACGTATTATTCTCTGCGTCTAATTAAATGCATAGTAAGAGTTTGCTTTGCATATGTCGTTTTGGAGTAGCAAATGACTTTCAACAGGACTCAACCAGTTTCTTTCGCGTGACGATAAAACAAAGGACACATTTTTCGCCTCCGCAAACATGTCGCTCGTGAGAAACGGATACGCCACGAATCAGTCCACCAAAAGAATGTTGCAGACAACGATCTATCGCTACAGGTGGACATATCTGATTCATAAACGTCACATTTGTTCCTCCTGTCAATTTAACAACAGAGTTTCTTTTAAAGGGCGGTGCTGGTGTTCCCTCTACTTACATACTTCGATATTTAGATGGTTCGCCCTCATTTGTTGTGTGGACCCCAGCAAAATTTCCATTTTTTCGCAGTCTTGCTGGTTTAGCCATTGTTGTTCCCTGGAGTCCCGAGGTTAGCCTGGCCAAAGTTTGCCTCAGGTAGTTATTGGCATGGGCAGCCGCCGCCGATGTCGATTAGAGGGAGATTTGCCACCACACCACTAGTTTGATACCAGGATAGTGGTGGATTCTACTCTTGGTTCACTCTTAACTGGGCCTCCTAATGGAAATGCCGGACTCCACCTCAGGTTGGGAGATCCTGCCGGAAGAATAAATACCCTCGCTGTACATCGCAGCCCCAAACTGGAACATCTCCCTACCACGATGAAGAGGTAAACCGTTGGGAGGGTGTTCCCTTTAATACAGACAATTCCGTTAACCATCGAATTCTTTTGCGATCACCACAAAGGCATCCAATCGTTTCTATTGCCAACTAAAGTTTAATATGAATAAAGATAGTTTGTTACTTTCTTCTGCAGTAGACGTGGAGTTGCTTTGCTGGATTCCACTCTGAACCATAACATGTACCTCCTAGTAAATTTACTTTAGTCTTTTATCCAAAAATTACAAGATGTGTTTGTATTGTACATAGAATCCGTATACACATAAACATACCGATACGCTAGCGCATATATACGATAACGCGTTTATGGGAAATATAAGTCAGTCCACCTTCGAAGAGATAAAGACCCTATGTCCTGGGTAGAAAAGCTTCCCAGAGCAAGTGTATGATTATTCTTGGCCAGCGTTTAACCCAATGTTCGTCACGTGTGAAACTGCGATATAGCTTTGGGATTAGCCGACTCACGATCTCTCACTTGGCGGAGGCTGGGAGTGGTATGGATGAATAAGATAATTACAGCCAGTCCTCTAATTACATTCACATTTTCATAGGACATTTCATTATTTTAATGACCTTCCAGTACTTTCCCGACTTAAAATCAAAGCATTCTGATAGAAAACAAGCAAACGACTTGGCTCATTCCATTCGATTCACTGCGGCGGCACCACAAAACAAAACAATTGAAATTCACAAAAAGCTCAGAGAAGATTTACACTTTGTAAATTTACACTTTTATAATCTCCAACACAAGCGAAACGGCAACAAACGTAAGCGGTACATTGGAGAAACTACCGTCTCTTACTCAACGAAATTCCCTTTGTTCAGTTGTTTGAGTACATTCAAAATAGGAGCCTCGAAGCATGATTATGAAGGATAAACCTTTCGGCTTTGATCAATCCCTAAGGTATGTGCCATGCATTCGACTTCATTAAGCATCGTTGGAGATGACTGAATGCAAATCTGGCCTTTACAATGACTCGTGGTGGCCTACCTACGTATTGAGCCAGTGCTCCTATCCTCCCAGATAAGTCCGGTACCAATTTGCTGACTCCGGAGGGACGGAAGGCTTGGTGTGCCATGGGCGCGGGGATCGATTCCACGTGTGTGTCGCTGTGGCTCCTCCAACCACTGCGCTACACGAGCCCTTGATGATGAAGGGCGGAAGAAATGTTTCATGCGTGCCAACATATCAGAACTTTGTTATTGTAGGATAAAAGAAGTTGCGTGTTATTGGTAACGATCGATAGTAATATAGCAGATAGTAACACTTTTTGCGTAAATGAATAAGCTTCCTATGAAATGAGACACGTTGTTTTAAAGTTGAAAGCAACCATTATTTCCACACCACATACAGTGGGATCAATGCAAATTGTTCTTTATGTGCTGAATGTTGTTCATTTGAGAAACCAGTTCCTCAAATTATCCCCACGTTAAGATATATATATATACATATATATATATATATATATAAAGATATATCCGCAACAAATCATGATAAAGTATGGCTTTGGCCTTTTGAACTCTGTTAATATCACTCATTCATTCTAACGTTTTACCAAGTAGATGACGGAAATTTGCTGGCGTTTGACATTTCCTTACGAAAACGGTATGATATTCATATCCAGCAAACTCCAATGTAGGTATGCTGCTAGCGCTTTGGAGCATGTTCACTCTTTGTCGCACGAAAAAAAACTGCCTATTGTGAAATTATACAAAAGTTATCCAAGAGTTATTCTCATCCCAGCAGATGCGTCTGATCAAAGCAGATAGACAAACAGCAGCTACACAAACGGAGTTCAGGCGTCAAACACATACAGCTGCAGCAACACTATAACAAAGTGGTGTGAGAATTTCATCAAACTTCGAAGTATATCTGCAAATACACTAACAGGCAATGTATCATGTTGAACTAAGTAACAAAACTTTTGGCAGAATATGTGGTTTTTTGGAATAAGTTACGATAGAATATTCTAGCCATGCAGACAATCGTCGACAATAATCTCAACAATTCGGTTTAGAGGAATCTTAAGCTGAGACTCCGACAATCACTTGGCACCTTGCGGAGTCGCAGCTTCATCATCCAAAGAGTAAGAATCCCCTAAAGGAAACTGGAACTAAGATAGGAGCTTAGTCCTCTACGTCAACCATATTCACAACGATAAGCAGGTTTCAAAAAGACAAATTCTGCTCGATGGAATGAAATCTCGCTTTTATTAAAACGAAGTTCAACGTGGCCGCCAGTGAGACTTGAAAGGATGCAGCACTGCTAACAATATGATGTCAGGAATCTGTTGGCTTAAACTCGAAAACTGGCCGCATTAGGGTTAAAGGAACAAAAAATGTCAAAATGCAACAAAGTCCAACTTCTACATGACATTAATTCTTCTATGTGTTGGGGAAGAGAATACACCAAATAATTTCATAATCAAACCGAAGATAATACTCATCCATCACGTACCGCAAACTCTGCCGATTCCGATTACTGATAGTTCCCCCCACCCCAACAAGTATGACCTGAAGCTTGAAAAGTTCGACAACTAAACTTACTTGGATACTTTGAGTGGTCCTTAGCAAAAACCTTGCTAGGCGTCGTTACAGGACACCACAAAGTATTAATATTTTTTCAATGGTAACAAACATTAAAGCTATATTTACTACATTACAAACAAAACAATGCGTAATGAAAAGACATGCTAACATATTAGTACCCCCGATGATTTTTACGACACTGCCGAAAAACTTCGACAACTGAAATGTCTCACAAATCTGGGGCCTTAACATTCTTATAGAGGGTACTTTTTCCTATAGTTCTAAAGCTAGATGAGGATTTTTTAAGACATTCCTTACTTAAGGGAGTTTTTGCTCTTCTCTTCATAAACCAAATCTTAATCTCCGCATAGATAACCGATACCTTATTGTATGCAAAACTTACACGATATTGCGACATAATAATGCATCACTGTGTGCCACTTTCAGCTGCATTAGGTTGGATTTCCACCATCAAAACAGATCACAATGGATGGAAATGAATGAAGAACCATGCTGTATAGAAGGGCACTTCCGGATGAGGCCAATTCATTTGTGCGGTGTTCCACTCAAATAGTTTAGACTCTACGAAAAGAAACACAACCCAAGAAGAAAACTGCTGTGGACACTTGACAGGAATCATTGCGGCTTTGAAGAAGGCGAAGGCGCCGAAATATTAGCAACAATAAGTTCCACAGAGACGGAATTTAGAGAAAAAGACTTGCATTTTACTACTAGAGACCGGAGTCTAATCGCTTTTTCTTTGATTTAATAAGTTTCACTACGATATGCGATATTTCTTCCAAATAAAAACGTTAACCTGTTTTCGTCCCGTATGAGTAACCAGTCACTCTTTCTATCATAAATATATTAAACAAGAAGTAATAAGTTTAGGAAAATGGAGAAAGTTAGAAAAGAATTAGAGGAATACGAATAAGAAAAAGTACACGAAAGGAAATATCACCCTAAAAAAGTCAAAAACACTAAAACATAGAAGTGAACAGTAAGAATGAATGCAGTTATCTGGTTTAAATGTGCTCACCTCCTCAGGTGTCTCATGTGCTGTTCAAAGCACTATGGGAAAAAAAATAACGGTATAAAACACTTACTAGACTTGAGGATATATCTTTTGCAGAGACAGGACATTCGACTATCCACAAACTCACATGATTTCATGTTATCTAATTATCCTTTTGCGCAATGTTCGTAAGATAATAGATTATGTCATATACACATGTTAGTTACAAAAAAAAAGAAAGAGAAGACGAGAAAGGGAGAGAATATAAAAAGCGAATGAGAAAAAGTATGCACCTGGCGATGTAGATGTGCCAGAAGATAGTTCTGTTTCTTGAGTTCCTCTTCGATCATCGGTTTATCTTCGCATAACCATCCTTCGACGTCAGCTGCAGCTCTCGGTGGCACGTATCTGAACACTTTACAATATGATATGGCCAAACACATATAAACAAATTACAGAGACTCCCTTTTAAAAAAAAAGCATCAATACAGCAGCTGTACAACAAAGCATTTACTTCACTTCGAACTGCGAAGCACTTTGGAAAGAAATCCCTTCATAGAACTTAAGACTTTTTTCGTGACTTAACCACTTTTTTTTACTATAAAAGTGATCCCATAGCCAACTCTTCATGTGTCGCTTGTCACATCGATTCGACACAGTCGATTATAAAAAAGTGAACAAAACAAATTTGACTTCTTTGAAGTGCGCAACTTCATACATGCACAAAAGTCTTTCATGCACCGTTTTTGAAATACGACCTACACTGGAATATGCGTCGTTTTCTTGTTCAGCAATCGCGAGGTTTTTAAGCAGCATATATTTACTTCCATAGGGAACACAATACAATACAACACTAGCTGACGTTTCGACAGTATCTCCTTCTACAGAGCCTAGAAGGGTATACTGATATGCAATCTACTACGCCAAACGCTTCAATACCACTTACAAAAAGACGAAAAACAATGGTAATTACATCTAGCGGAGACGATTTTGAAGTAAAAGTCAATATCCTTGCACAAGAGTCTAAAACAGCAGCGCGAAAACTTCTTGAGGCTTTTTGGATAAATGCCAAAAACCCTACAATGAATAGCAGGGATGAATGCCCAGAGGTCATACGCGACCTGACCCTGTATGTTCGCATCGATTTTTGGTGTGGGATGGTGCGGTCATCAACCATATACGACTATAATCAGCTGCTCTAAACTCACTCATTGGAAGTCACGTAAAAAGCGGTGGGTTTTTCGAGAAGCTGTTGATCATGTAATTACCATAGAGTTTTTCGTCTTTTTGTAAGTGGTATTGAAGCGTTTGGCCTAGTAGATTGTACATCAGTATACCCTTCTAGGCTCTGAAGAAGGCGATACTGCCGAAACGTCAGCTAGTGTTGTATTGTATTGTGTTTCTCTATGGAAGTAAATGTATGCTGTTTAAAAACCTCGTGATTGCTGAGCAAGAAAACGACGCATTCATATTCCAATGCCGAGGTTAATAGAAAGTCAATCCTGGGAACTATTGCGACCTACACTCTCCTGGATGACTTGAATTTAATTTAGCATCGAAGATGCAGTGAGGAGAAGAAATAACGCTCGAATCCATGCTCACCTTCTCGACTTCACCATTCTCCCTACAAAAAGAAAGATCAATCAGCTTTATGAAACGTGCAGTCGAAAAGATGATGCTAAGAGTGTCTCGTAACACGCAAGTGAGGGAAGGGATCCGAAGCTCCGATCTACGTCAATGATCAAAAAGAAAGACGTCGATATGCACACAAAATTATAGAGGATAGTATGAGACAAACACGTAATGCGTATGAACCACAACCGATAGATAACAGCCGTTAGGCATTAGATTCCTACATATGACGAACCTACTGCACGAAGAACCGCGAACCGATGGTAGAGTTCTTCACGAAAACCATAGAAGAAAGATATTATGCTCAACGAGTCTCTACAGCTTGCAGAATTCACTGGATTCTTACATGTGACAAGGAGAAAAAGAAAATTAATTGGCTCCCGCTCGAGTCACTTGACAATCAACAGGACCACAGGTATATAGGGTGATACGTAGCACTAGAAATTCAGAGACTATACATATAATGAACAAAATCTGGAAAAAGCTAGACGAGATATATGGAGCAAATTTTCAACGAGACGTTATAGAAGAAGAACAACTCCGAGAAAATCGTGACAAAAAACCCGAACTGGTCGACATTTTCAACCATAATCGGATTCACAATCTGAAAAAAGCGAAAGCGAAGTGGTAAACACAGACAATGGTTCACAAAAACCATGGTTTCTAATACACAGATCATAACACTTAAGGTGAATACTAAATTAAACGACTTGAAATCGTGCAGGAAGAAAAAAGTACTGATAAAACTCACAATGTTAACTTTTCTATTTAGTGCTTCCTACGACTTTTGACGGAAGGCAATTATGTGAATTACAACCACAATGATACTGAGATAATCGCAAAACTCTGGATCGCAGGTGTACGCGCTGGGGATCGAGCACGTTATTACTCTGTCCGGAGGCTAACGCGTTCACCACCACACCATGCGAGTCCTTCGTTTCGATTTTCCCTCAACTAGTTTCCTGTCAACTACTGTCATCAACAATCACCCGTCAATGGGATCGATCTCGAGAGCACAAATTGGCACTGAAATCAGTTAATCTACGAATGTAGTCGAAATCACAATGTTAACCCTTTCGTTTACTCTTTGTTACTGATAAAATTATACAGTTCCACGGGTGATAATAAGAAAAACCACAGATGTCATGACAGGAAAGAAGAACCCGATAATGAGGAGAAATAAGTGGGTCACAATGAAAAAAAAATTCAAAAAAGTGAATCGCATCCATAATTCATCATTTATACTTATTTCCTGAACCACTAGTTAATAAGACATTTCTCTTATTCAAAGTAAAACCATTTCTTACATTTTCGGTGTATGTATCACTGGTATCATTCTGCCCTACACTGATCTTGTTAGCCTTAGAGCCAAATGATCCATTGCCGTGATAAGAGAGTAATGTTTGATTATTCACTCAATTGTTAAAGAAAATCTCGAACAAATAAGCACTTTGTAATTATCAACAATTTACAAAATTTTCCCCGATTTGTACAATTTAAAATTTTTCTACAAATCAAACATGCGAATTCGCTACATGAATGACGATGTTCACAGAAAAAATGCTTCCGTAAGAATTTTTTCTCTAAACCTGCGCTATTAAATGCAAACGAAATAAGATGGTATTACTGTAATCAGATGTGCTACCTGCACATTTTTTTCGTTAAAAGGCTTCTTCAGGAAAGTGAAAAACTGATGAATTACATCACTTTCCTGGCTAGGCTTCTTATCGACAGCCTTTGTCTTCTTAACGACCATTCTGACGTCATAACTGATAACTAGGAAGAAACCTATCTATTGAGTGAAAACAATGCAATTTATGTTTTTCTTGTGTGCAATAAATTATTTTTAACTGCATTATAAACAGACCAGTATATGTCCGGAGTGTAAATATCTTAGCGTTATAATAGTTATATTTCACGGAAGACCAGTATATGTTTTCCCAATAGGTTACTTATTGACGAAATTGAGAATACAAATCTGGTCCACTGCCAGTAGTTACCAACGTCTCTAGCGCACTTGTCCGATGGAAAACGAATTGAACACCTTCGACGGAACGACTTCGGAAGTCCCTCTTCCTCTCCGTCTTACACACTGCCTTGTCGAGCGCTGAACAAGATCGCGGACTACCGCCGAGTGGGCGTGGCGATCAACCAATGACGACTAACGTCATACCATCCGACGAGTTGCCAATCTTTGAGACTACCACATACTTAATCACTTCTGTACCATTATCGTTTCTATTCTATTAATAGTGATTTATAGTCCATCAATACTGAGTTACCGATCAGCGGACTCGTATGAGACTACCACTGTTGGCGCTCGTCGTGCTCGCATTCGCCGAAGCGCGACACGCCGCATCAGTGCCTGGTTGTCCAGATTTAGATGTATTGGAAGCACAAATCGACCCAAATACAGACTTCTTCAATAGTCTAATACTATGTTTCTGTAAGGTGGCTGATTTTACTTCATTCCAAAATACCTAATGCAGTGTTATATCGTTCCGAGTTCAACTAAACAAAAAAAAAATTTGGTTTTATAGCACACGCATAATATCGGAGTATCAGAAAACAGTCCTATTTATGAACATTTTTCAGTACTTTTTTAAAGTGCTAATTATTCTGTTTTGTAATTGTTGACTCCTCAGATTCAACCGAATGGAACAATCGACATTTCATGTTTGTACGGTTCAACACTGGAGCATCTACGTAAGGCTACTGATGCTGTTAAGGCGGCTAACCTTACCACTACCAAGGTAGCCAAAATGTCAAGTTACCTGACCAACTAACACCAATGTCTACTTGTTCAAATCAAGCGGATGACATCATCTTCTTTAAGTTTTCTAGATCACTTTTCAACACATCGAATTCGCTGATTCTCGTTTACCAGCATTTGCCGAATTTGCTCCAACTCTTACCAGCCTCGAGATCCGCGAGTGCACAAACCTCGATGTACTTGTAGTGCCGGAGGCGACATTTGAGGGTTTGGAAACTACGATGAAGAACCTCACTATCGATTCTTGCAACCTCAAAGTGAGTCAGTGAACGAGTTCGTTTCTTTCCAAAGAGCAGATTCGACGACCGTTTTGACTACCACATAAAGTACGACAACGCAGACACACCTACTTATCCAAACAAAGCAACCTGCACCAATCAACTACCCTATGTGTAAACGTTTCAGGAAATTCCAACAGCTATCAAAAATCTCAGCCAACTAGAAACACTCGACTTGTCTAACAATAAAATCGAACACATTCATGCTGCTGTGCTTAGTGGTATGGAAGAGGTTAGCAAAACTTATTAACTATTTAATAACTGCGATGGTCATTTTTACTTAAAATCCAAAAAGAAAACCAACTCCAGAGTGCTATCAAATTATCTAAGAAAGCGTTTAACAGTTCGTGATTTTCATAAAGATATCATTAGAAATTTATGACATCACTGATCATAAGAACTATTTTCTTTGTAATCTCTGATGGGCTCACTGCATAACGTTTTTCTTCATATTTCTAGTAAACAAACTTACGCACATAAACACCATGAGGAAGACTAACGATTTTGATCGATATCGAACACCACATCGATTTTCTCCATATTTCGATCGATTCAATGAATTTTTCACCTCGCAGGCAGCCCTTGATTTTCTTCATTCACAATGCATTTATTCCTCGCTTTCATTGATCCAAGCAAATCGCTTGCGCACGCGCAATTGAATCACGCACGATTTGAAGGACAGCAGGCATTACAGGAATTCCCGAGAATTTCACTGAAGAAACACATCCGTATTTTCGTAGTACTCAGTCTACACAGCGCTGAACAAGGAATAGTTATGGCAAAAGGAAACCTTTCGTCGAACTTATGTAGATTTATCAGAAAATGTGTCTTCTATATAGAAGTTCTCACACATGAAATTTAAATTCTTATTTTTAAGAACAAAGTGGAGTGTAGTAGTTAAAGATGTCCTGCATTATACACGTGATCTTTGGTTCGTTCCTATCCCCAGGGCACACCCAGTTTTGCATCCTTCACGCGGCGGCAAATTGATATTAGACTTCTCTGGAAAGATTGCAGGCATTCACTTGCTACATCGGTTAGCCAACGAAAGTCATTGCTTAGACCACATATACTCTCCGTCACCTCTAACGATGTCCAATGAAGTCAAATGCATGGCGCATTCCCTAGGGATTGATCAACGGCTAACATCATAATGCTTATCCCTTATTTTTAGGAAAACAACTTATTAAACGCCTTAAGTAGCTACTTGTCATTATTTTGAGCTTCCAATTAAACAACATATTTTACCTTCGAGCACGAGGAAAAAGGTGAAACGGTGAAAAGCTATTGGCTGGTGTAACCATCAAGTCAGTGGTTTTTTACCTTTTTCACTTGTGTTTCGAATTTCCTTTCACATGGTGTGTCGTCATGAAATGGTCGGAAAATTTGTACGAGTTCACATCCCCCGATTAACTTCACAAAACTTGATTTTCTATTCAGATGAACGACTAGTAATCACTTTAACCTCTACGGTTGTTACTTCCAGATTTAGAAACGGCCCAGAACAAGCACAACCCTTTCAAGTTACTGAACTGTCTTTTCTAAAGTTAAGAAGAAAAAAAAACAACTAAAAAAGGAAAATTTGTGTTCTCCGTTCAAAGTGAATTACAGTATTTTTAACCCTGTCCAGCAATATTTATCTCCAAATTTACTTTGACAGAAAGAAAAACTTCTGAACATTTCTAGTTCCATAAAGCAAAAGCTAGACTACAGAATTATCATAAGCTGAACACGATATGATGTCACTACTTAGGGTAGTGGAGAATAAAGTTCGTCATTGATTGGTATACTAAATTAAATCGTTAATCTTAAATTCATCTATCCACATTCGTTCCATAATTAATTTGAAAATAAATCTGTTAGTTCTGTCGGTCTTAAAAAGTTTTCCTCGAACTAGAAGCTTAAAGAACTAAAACATTAATCGCAAGAAATTCTAGTGCAAATCGAATCGATACTGAACTATTTTACAGCTTCGATACCTCGACTTATCCGGTAACTTCATAACTAACGTCGAAACTGGCTCATTCGAACGTATGAAGAAAGTCGAAACATTAATCATTGGCGAACACAACTACGTCAATGACACTCTTATCGATGCGATATCAAACCTTAAGTCACTGAAGGTATCGTGTTATTTCGTTTAGAAATGAAGAGCTCTGAGAGATCAATCACTGTTTTCATTTCAGACACTTGATTTATCACGTGCTGATGGAATCTTCGAACCTCCTATGGAACTTTTTGATGCCTTAAAACAACTAGAAGTTCTTAAACTTAGCGGATGTAGTATTCCATCCCTAGAACCCGGCATATTCTCATCTTTAAGGAATTTAACGCAGGTACGTAGTTCATAGAAGACTCGGTGTTAAATCCCATTTTCATCAACAAAGATCTTCAAAAATAAAAAATTATTCTTCTTTCAACTATCTTATCTTGTTACAACCTTAACCATAATTAGTCATCAAAGTTTAACATGATGTTCTCAGAAGTATAAATGAGCGATTAAAGTATTGATGGTAAATAATGATATATCTTATCTTAGGTCAGTAACACGGCTGAGATAAAGGCGAAACGAAGGACTCACATGGTGTGGTGGTGAACGTGTTAGACCCCGGAAAGGGCAATAGCGCGTTCGTTCCCCACCTCAGACTCTTGCGGTCCGGAGTTTTGCAAATACCTCAGCTTCATTATGGTTGTATTTCTTACTTCATCAGTTTTTCTTCTCATTTCATGATTAACATCTACAGAACCTACATGATAAAAGAACAATAACATCTTCCTTCGTATTTTTATTGAGCAAACGCGAGGTGTTATTATGCTTTGTTCACGATTAAGCTGACGTTTCGGCGGATTTCGCCTTCCTCAGAGCCCTGTGATTACACATTATACTTCCACGTGATTTCTGTGCGGTTGGTCTCTACGTGACATACTTAGTGGAAACCTCATAGGAAGCGGCTCTGAGGAAGGCGAAATCCGCCNGGCTCTGAGGAAGGCGAAATCCGCCGAAACGTCAGCTTAATCGTGAACAAAGAATAATAACACCTCGCGTTTGCTCAACAAAAATACGAAGAAAATCACTTGATCAATGCCGAGGTTAATAGAAAGTCGGTCGTGGCAATTACATCTTTCATTTTTCCCATATTATATTTCCTTCTTCTGCAAATCATACACACTAATTGATTCCTTCACAAAGCATTTATAAAGTACAAGCGAACACTCGCCATACAACAAAACATGACCATCCATTCAAATCAGTTCTGCTCATACTGTAGATATTCGTACTTTTGCTGGCGTTTCACTATGAATCACCACCGCCTCTCATTGACTTGTAATGAACTTCAACATGTGAATCTTCGCAAATGATCGAAAAATTCGATATTTCGCAGTACTCTCTTTGGTGATTAGGCAGATAAGAAGTATGATTTATAACTAAGATAATAAAACAGAGACGCAGGGCCTGTGCATTTGATGCACGTCCTCACACTACCATTAGTTCCAAGTTCTCCACGTGATATAGAGGGAAATACGACTATAACAAAGGATAAAAAGTAAAACTTCTGGCACTGACAAATCCGTGAAGGATGCACAAATAATTCGCCTTCACTAAGCATTGTTGGAGGTGATTGGATGCGTATCTGGCATGTACATGGACTTGCGGTGCCCTACCAATGTACCAAGTTAGTGCTGGTTTTCTCCCAAACAAATCTGATACCAATTCGCCGACTTTAAGATATTAAATGCATGATTAGGCCAGGCAACGGGATCGAAGTAATGACCATGCGTGCATCACAGGGCGCTTCTAACCACAACGTTACACGCGACCCATACAATCACTATTTCTTGAAAATAAAGAATAAGCGCCATAAAAAAATAGGGAAAGAGTGAACCGCGCCATCTCTGTCTCCTTGGCTGGACAACCGACTTTCTAGAACGACTTTCGAATAAGAGGCAATTGATATATTTCTTTAAATTTCTCAAATTTCATTCACAAACATCTTACGTCCACCTTTCTGTCAAGGTACCAACATTGATTCTCAAAACTTTCTTGGACCCATTTCCTTAGATTGTTCATATTTCGAGATAACTGCGGACCGGAAATACGTTACGTTATGCAACCCCATGACTAATTAATTAGATTGCTCACAGTACTATAAAATGTTCGTTTGACCACGTTTGTCCAAGCGTTTTTCTATCATATGCAGTTGGAAGTACTCTCTGACAACTCACAAACACTTCACAAAATCAGAGCGGTTGGGGATTCTCATGCTTGTTCAACTGTAATAAATAGCAAGCGGTTAACCTCTAAAATTGTTACTAAAGCTGGAAACCGTGGGACATTTCCAACCTGGAAACTCAACTGCCGCGATAGAGCTCAGCCAACGATTCATAGCCATGTTCTCCCTAAGAACTATAAAAAAGATGGCATTACACCAAAAAGTGACATTTTTCATTTCCCTTCAGCGACTAAAGCAAACAGGTCTAGTACGTGCCAAGATGAATGCCGTTTAGTGGTGCTCGCTGCAGTTACTCAGTGATTAAAGAGACTAACAGAGGCTATAAGAAAAAACAAACCGATATTTTTAGTTGGATCTACGCGTTAATCTGATTGAAAATGTATCCGCCTACGCCTTTGATGGTCTTTCTTCGTTGACGAGACTCTCATTAGCAGGAAATTACATCAGGTGGGCATGGTTTTCTTCACTTTGTAGCTAAGTCTCTGACTAGAGTAAAACATAGTTAAGGAACCTCGAGAAGGAGATGTGGGCAGGACTTGATGCTTTGGAAGAAATCGACCTTGGATGGAATGAAATTCGTGAAGTACCTGAAAACGTTTTTTCGCCACTAAGTGAAAATCTACTGACACTCAACTTCCGTCACAACCCACTTAAATCCGTAAGCTATTCTATGATCCAATATAGAACTGAAGTTAACACTACATTTCAATTTTAAGATTCCTTCTACCGGCCTCAAAAACTTACGATCGCTGGTCCTAAGCGAGTGCCCACTTACAAATCTTGTTCCAGAAAACTTGAAGGACTACACTGCTTTAGAAGTACGGTCAGAAATGCTTTTTTAAACGTTCGACTTCACTTGAAGAATTTCAGCACTAGCAGAAAACGGATTCGAAACATTACTCACAAAAACAGTCAATGTCTGCGTTTTCATGCTAGAGAAGAGTTATGGTTCGGTTGACCTCAAAGTTGCAGTTTAACACCAAAGTACATAATTGCCGAATACACTTCCAACAACAAAGATAAATGAAGAAACTGAATTGAACGTTTTTAAGATAATCGGCTAATAAATGTAATAATAAATAAAATAAACCATATACAAGACTTAAAATACCACAGAGTACTTCACTACAAACGCCGCTAGAAGTACAAGCACGGGTTCAGTCCTAACCTTTGCTAACTTTCATAGACATCAAAAGTCTGCAATATTTAATCGGAGTTTTTGCGTTCTTAAGGTAATGAGTGGAAAATTAATTTTGCAATCGAATGCAGTACTAAAACTTTAAACAACGTTAACTTTAACTTATTATTTACGTCCCACTCCTTTTAATGGCAGAGTATATTGCGAAATATAACTTCAATAATGCTGAAACATTTGCAAAACTCCGGACCGCAGGTGTCTGCGGTGGGGAAAACGAACGCGCTATTGTCCTTTCCAGGGAGTCACGCGTTCACCATCACACCATGTGGGTAACGGGTGATTGCTGATGGCAAAGATCGATAGAACTAGCTGAGAGACAGGTGAAACGAAGGGAACTATCTTATAGATACTCATTATTTGGTGTTAGTACCCAATAGTGCCATGCAAAAAGACGTGTGGAGTTTAAACAAAGAAAACAAAATCCGTGGTTGACATCAGGTAGACATGAAAATTCCAAATATTTATTTTGCAATTAACATCGTCCGTTTCATATAGAGGCTCTTTAGTTGATAAAAAAGGTAGGTAAGAACAGGGAGGAAATTCTTAGTTCACGAAAAGACACTGCATCAGAACAGTGTTGCAGCGCTACAGAAAAGACCCAGCCTTACTCTTCATAGTTCTAAACGGTCTTTCCTACTATCTAAACCTCACTTAAGCAATGCTCCCATTTTTTTTACTGTTTTATTATACTTTATATCATATTTGTCAAAGACGTCCTCTCATCGCGTCGATATCTCTAATTTTAGACACTTGACGTCTCAAAGTGCAATCTTACTACGATACGACCAGATGCATTTGTTAATCAGAAGAACTCACTTAAGACGCTTCATCTTGAGCGCAACAAACTTAAAACTCTCGATCCTAAGGTATTATACTGTTTTTACTGGCTGAAGTTGTTCTATTGTTCTCTTTTATCTTTTCGTTCACAGTCATTTTTGGTAGTTTTCAATAACGTAAAATTTTTTGATAAATTGCTTAAGAACGTACTGTTTTGAAGTGCCGTCATAGTTCTTGAGTTTATGGCATACCTGTTTTAAACTGTTCACTTCTTTAGTCACAAGCTTGCTCAGATACCGTAAACTTTTTCTTCTTGTTTTCCTTGCCATCTATCTATCGACCTACATAGATGACTTTCAATCTATGACGTTTACAATCATCTAAATAAAACTATCACATTTACCAAATCAAGAATTGAACCTGTTCAGCTCCTACGAGATCTCCAAGCACTCAAGGTACTTGACATCTCTGAAAACCCTTTCATCTGCGATGACGAAATCAAGGAATGTAAGGTGTTCAGCACTATTAATCATCTCCAAAATTTAAAAACTATTATTTTCTAATGGATTCAAAAACAACTAATCGGATCTCATCATATTCAATATCGTTTTCTTAACAAAATTTTCCAGTCATATTAGCTATCGAGGATCGTTACAAGGAAGCTGCTAAAGAAAGCAAAGAATTCATTATGGTTAATGCTAATGGGACCGCCTGTGATCGACCTTATACACTAAAGCACCAGCCTCTTCTGGACGTCAACGTCGATGAGTTACAAGTGAGATTTCAGATTTGAAAACAATGTGTTACAGTACTAAAATTCAATTCTATTGGCTCCGAGAAAAAATGGTAAACTCAGGAAAAGAAGAAGGGGCATAAGTCACAACATAACTTTTGTTCTTTTCTATTTAAAAAGATTTCCACAAAGCTTTCTACGATCCATTTGTATGAGAGAACAAAAAAATGTGTCTATCTTGATCCGCACAATTTTACAAATTCACTCTTATCCCACAGAGAGCACTAAAAACGGCTACTTTTAGCCATATGATGAAAAACTCGATACAACTACCGCAGCGACAACTACAACCGTTGGACCGAAAATAACCGAATCAGAAGTCACTACACCATTCACACTGGTAAACCTATGTTTTCTGCACTTAGGACAACGTATGCGCCAGATAGAGTGAATCAGAAGCAAGAATCTCCGGACTAGTTCAACAGCATTCCAAGTGATGATACCTAATACATAAACGAATACTGCATTTTAATTTCAGCCAGATCTCTTCGTCGGTACTAAAACAAACGAAACTCTATTCAAGGAAGAACCACGCCGTGAAGTATATGACTTCAATAAAGCTAACGATTCGAAAGATGCCATACTACAACAAGAAGGTAAACACATCAGAGAAAAGCAATGGTTAGCAGAAAATATGACATTAGGGAATCTTTAAGTCTATAATGCCTTGGTGCAGACATTTTACACTGCACTACAAATATAACTGCTCGGCTTTCCTAGAACCCTACTTTCTCATCATTATACTCTAACGTTAAAAAGATTTCTTACCATTTCTAAACTATTTCCAAGTAGCGAAATAGTGGACTTCCCTAGTGTTAACTTGAATGATAAAGTCCCACTAAAACAGCTCTCCTTATTCCAGGAATCCCATCAATCCAGTGGCTCATAACAGTAGTTCATTGTACTGATCAATGAATTCTTAAAAGATGAAAGTATTCCATATGGTGGCGTTATCACAAAATTTTCTAAACCAAATGTGTTTTAAGTCATGATTGAAGTGGTAGTAACTTGATCCTCTCACGAATTATTAGAGCGTACAATGTTAGTTCGATCAACTGACCACCATTCCATTATTTCACGGTGAACTTCAGACTTGCACCGCAACTAGGAACCTATGACGTATATGGAAATCACATCGAAAAAACCACAAGACAATTTGTTCCATGAAATGACCACACCCAGCTGTTACAACGCATCTTTATCAGCTCCCAAGTAGGATGCTATAGAACCACATAAACATTTTAACAATTCAGATTTCAGGAAAAAAGAACTACGTAATGCCGGTAACGATAATTGTGATCGGGCTCGTATCAATTATTGCCGTTGTCGCAGTAGGACTATTCATGAAGGTCAGCAGCTTATGTAAAAACCACACTGAATGTTGAGTAATATTATGTATGTAAAGATTCGGAAGTTTCCTTGCATTCACAATAATATACTAACTGAAAATTCCATATAACAATGAAGTATATTTCTTCGTAAAAGTACAAGCGCATCATTTATTTCTGAATGAATGGTTGGAGGAAACAACTGATTCATCCAAATTATTCAGAAGAAACGAAAAATCGCCACTGAAGAAGAAAACCGAGCAAAGAAAATGTCAAAAATGGAAGATGGCATGGTCGAAATCGAGCTCGATTCAAATAATTTAACGAAGAAATGAGTGACATTGTTAAGAAGCACTGCAGTTGTGCTCTCCATTGTTTTGTATTTAGTGTGAAGATATTTTTTTTAAAAGTTTGATTGCAGTATAGATTTGCTGCACATATAAATTTCCTTCATTTTAAAACAACCGTCTGGAAAGTTTACCAACTCTCCAGTTTGATCTGCTCAACAATGTCTCGGGCACATCTTTTACGCTTGCCTCGCACTCTGTCCTTTTTTTGGTTAACCACTAATGATATCATATGTTGTTATGTTATTCAGTGAAATTTTATGTAATAAAACAGCGATTTAGACTTACGGTATGATCGCCAGCTCGTCGAACAGGTAGACCTCCTGAAAATGCTCACCATAGCAATAAAATCAGAAATATGGCAGCTGACTTCTCAAAAATCAATCTAAATGAGGACACTAACAGCCTTCTGGAAAGAAAAGTGTTGTGCATCAGGGATGAGATGTCCGGTAGGTCCGTGGTATCCATAATACAACAACAATGAGTGGTATTGTTTTTGAACATCAGCGACAAATTTGAAAGCGATGGCATTTGGCCAACATATTGGAGAAATAGGAACAAAAAGAGAAATCGCTAAGTTATTTGCGATTTAGAACTGTGTAGGTAATCGACTTCTTCCTATAGTTACAATTATCCTCAAAATTCCCGATTAGTTGGGGACAAACCATTCAGAGTAGTGGACAAATATATAGTAAAGGCTTAATGCTAAATCAACCACACCTATATTGCCACAAACACAGAAAGCATGACGAAACTCTTGGTAGGGGGCTGAGAATGGAAAAAAAAGGTTAAAGAAAGCGACAAGCCAATTCACATCGGCCGATCTCTTCCACATTTCCGCGTTAGATATCCTCCTCATCAGCAACAATCTCTGAGGTTTCATTAACAAACTCATCCTTTGAAAGATGTTGGGTGTAAACAATGACTTATCTTTGCTAGCGCCTAATGCACAAGTTTGTGCCGCAAGAAAAAAAAACCTGTGCGATAAAACTGGTAATTAGACAGAAAATGTACGGTATTAATTCACATTTTTGTGCTTTGTATTTGGAGGATCGCCTTTGGAGGAGGATAGTTGGTGGGTCGATATTGATATGCGATTTTATTAGATCTAATGCCAAAATAACCTTACAACGGAAGTTCGAAGA